>ONZQ02000008.1:1007022-1031842 GCA_900312665.1 Cephalotrichum gorgonifer | reverse complement strand
GCTCCTGCTCCAGTTTCCGAAAGAGAGCTTAGGTTCTCCAGAATGTCCCCGCAAATAATACGTGTATTGATTGCCCTTGACATAACGGGCGCATTGTTGACTTCCATCAAAGTGATGTGTCCCTTGTCCTCTGGTCTGAACTGAGAAGCATCATAAAAATACACGTCATTTTCTTCCCGTTCTCAGCACAGATGAATATAATTGTAATGATGCACTCGGCCAAAATTTAGACCATCCTTCCATCCTCTCCAGCCTCCTACTTTGAATGAGGCTTCAAAGCTGCAGAGTGCTTATCGATTGGGTGCGAAGAGCAGCAAGCCAAGCCAAGGGTGGTCCTTCCCGTTCCGCACCGACTGACTAACTGCAATGAGTACTATTATCACGTCACACGCCCGCCAGCCGCTTGGCCAGCGCCAGCGCATCCGCAGCCAACCGCGAACCCAAAATCCGACAGGCCCAAAATCTTTTTTCGACCGAACGCCGCTTACCCAAAGTTTCCCCCACACTGAGCATCGGAGCATTCGGAGCATCAGATGTCCATAATCTAGGCTTAACCTGATATCTTAACCCCCTCATCTCTGTTCCGCGCCCGGGATCGGATCAGAACCATCCTCTTCTTTCATTTCCAGCTCCAGTATTATTCCGTCTCTGCGCCGGATTTTCAAGCGACCGACCCTCTTTTCCTCCTTTCGCCGCCCGCCTCAGCTGCAGCTCCACGCGACAAACCTCCCCCGCCCCTCCCTTCCCCACTGCAAAGGTGCCCGACGAAACACAAGTAGTTCGAAGCGAGGCCGCGACTCGCCCCGAACGCGCATCACATCCGCGTTCGTCATGTTCTGCCTCAGAAGGTACATCATACCTCGTCCGATGTCCCTGACCCTCCCTCGAAGACCGACCTCCTCCTCTCCTGAACTGAGCTAACCCGTTTCTCTCTTTCCTCTCTTTTAAATAGCTGGCTCCCCCTCCTCTTTATCCCGACCAACGCACCCCCGATCTTCGTCTTCCTCTTCTTCGCCTGCACCTTCTTCCTCAGCCGGCCATGCGTATACTGCAGCTTCCTCCTCATCATCCTCTTCCTGACCTCATGCTACTGGTCTGACCGGTGCTTCTTCGACCTCTCCTCCAACTGGTTCGAGCCGAGGGCGCCCATGGGCAGCGCTGTTGCCGGCGCCGACACCTTCAACAGTACCATGGTCGACATGCTGTTCTCGACAGTGAGCACCCTCACCGGCGCCGCGACGGACGAGGTCGTGAGGAGGAAGACGGAGTGGACGGGACTCGGGCTGGAGTGGCTCAGGAGCCTGCTGGGGAAGAGGGAGTGGAGGATCGACTGCATGCTGGTTAACATCAGGCTGTAGAGGGACCCTGCGGAACGAGAGAAGTATACGGATTCTATGTTCGAGTCGTGTGGGAGAGGCTCGGAGCCGTCTCCGTGGGACTACATGAAAGATACCGGTAGCATGGCATTCTGGCGTTGGGCGCGGATATCCCGGAATAGGGAACACGGGACTATGGTTAATGATAAACAGGCAGGGAAGGAATTATTAGAGGGCTGCTGATTGTCACAGGAAACGGCACCACATGTATGTAGCCTTGATTCCTTTTGACATAGATTGAGAATACAACCCAGTATTACTAGCGGCGTTCCAGTAACTGGTATCGGGTTATTGTCTCCGAGCTCTTGCTTTGAGTATGGGCGTCATTGCTTACATGCGGGCTTTTGTGATGAATCGACTAGCTTCGGGCAAGTGTAACATCTACTCAGGGGTAAGCTGCTATACGTGCACATGAGCGACGGCCGGCCTCGACTGCAACGAGGACCCAGAAGCCTCCCTGTACGCAGTTCGGCCGAGGGAAGTTAATGGCACTTCGAGGTTCGCTGTTCTACTATGCGCAACCTCGAGATGCCCGTTCTCTGGTGGTCAAAGACAGTCATCCCTTTAGACAATCGAGCATATGCCTAAGCCGCCTTCCCTCCTCCCCTCTTTTTCTTTTCACCCCCTTTTCTCGTTCCACCCCTTCCCCCCCCCCCCCCCCCCCCTTTTCCCTCCGGCCCTCCGGCCACAATACATGAAGCAAATGGAGGGCAAGACGACTCCACCACCCGAGCACCACCCAAGGACCACCCGAGCTCTCAGTGACCCGAGACAAAGCAAGATCTTATAGCCGGACTCAGCACAAGATAGGAAGACCCCAGCAAAAAGAGACGGTGCGTGCCCGGTCAGTAAGATGGCGCTCGCGGAAGGCTGCGGTTCGTATCCACGTAAAGAGAAAATAACGCCCGCCGGCAAGTGTCTCAGCCCACACAAGCCACAAAGCCGGAGACAATGCGAGCGACCTCCAGGGCCGAGATCCTGATAGTGCGGAGGTTTGCATTCAAGTCTCAATCAATCGGGATGAGCCGACCTGGCTGGACCCACAAGCCGCTATCACTCTCGGTTGGTTTCAGTAAGAGGAAAGCCATTCTTATTACTTGTACACAATAGGTCAGCATCTCGGGCTGGCTGACATTGCCTCTTTGGCCGTCACTTGCCCTTGTACTCCGTACAAGTAAGCGCCTTCCCAAGCTGGAGATATTTTCGTCAGCTGCAGGAGAGAGCCTTGGCGGGGTCAGAGTGCGAACCTTTAATGGTACGGAGTACTTCGGTGGTTGTTTACTACGCAGTGCGTACGACAACGCCTACGTAGTTGGTCTTGCTCAGACCCCCGCTAGTCGTTTTGCGAGACATGACTAGAAAAGGAGAAACGGGGAAAGTGGAGAATCTATCCTTGAACGTGAAAAAAAGGGGGGGCCGCGCTTTGAGGTAGCGTCGTCATCCACTTCTGAAGGCGAAACGGGGAGATCGACAGGCCCGCCCGGCCCAGTGCGAGGCCCCCGATGTTACCGCCGTGCGAGTACAAGCAAGATGTAAGCACAAGCAGGGACCCGAACCGACCAATCCATGTCCATGATAATAGCGCCAGGGGATGGAGGGGGGGCGATGGAGCGCTAATATTAGCACTAATGCGCCCCCGGAAATGATCTCTCCTCATCGGACAGACTAAGATACAAGTACACGCATGATAATCGTAACCAAGTACACTATTACGTGTTGGCAGGAAGTAACTGTGGAGGGTCCAATTTCCATCGACAAATTCCCGGCTGGATGGCACATGGATCCGTACTTGTACTTTCCAGAGCCTGGTCTTATCTGGGAATGTGCTCGCATGCTCGCAGGATGCTGCTGCATCCAGTCGCTAATGTTTCCTATTAGGAATCCGAGTAATAATACGAGTATGTTGGATAGGAGGCGTAGTCCCCTCACAGCTGCACAAAACTTGGCAGGCCTCTACAGATACGAGAAGAGAAGCATAGCCAAGCCGTCGAGTGTTCGACTATGCATCGCGAGTAGAGGGATCCAATCCCAGGAGAATGGGTAAACCGTGCGCCTAGGTCGTTAGATCAGGTACTCGTAAGTTAAGTACGCAACCTAGTGGGGAAAATAAATGCCTGGGTAGCGGGGGAAATCATGGCTCAACTCCTCGTTCGCCGATAATACCGAAGGAAGATATTTCAAGATGCACACGCGAGCAACTTCCAATCTGATATGGACTAAGGACTTGAGTCAGGATCTGTTTTACGACGGGCGGACTATGACGCTACCCTGGCTTACTCGACTCGTGTTGGGGGGTGAGAATCCCTCGTCAACTTCGTCCGGGAAGGGCGGACGTCCATCTGTGTCCGGGTGCTTGTACACTATACATGGAGAAAGTTCGGGCTGACTGGATGCCCAAGGTCAAACTCTGAATTCTTACAAGCAGCATATGTACTGATAATAAGCCGCCCCCATCAGTGGTAGCAAGTTGAATGTTTATCTTCTTCACCAAGTGGCGCTTTTATTTCTTTTCTAGGTTACCGCTTTCAACGGGAAGAATCAAGGGTCCGCCCAGAAAAAAAAATTGAGAGAAAAATATGAATTGGAGCGATCCCAAATGCTACAAAACCCTAGGCGGAAGAGGGGGCGGGACATGACCAGGAAGTACACTTGGTGCCCAGGGGGTGCCAAGTCGGTGCCAAGTACTCCGTACTTGGACACATGGACCATGGAAATGAAAACCAAAAGCCAGCCACCCCGTTGCTCGCGGGACTGGTCCGTCGATCCACCCACACTCCCATGATGGCGCTAGCCAAGAAGCCGGAATAGGAGACGTCATTTCGTTAATGTGCAACGAAGATTAGAAGACAAGTACTTACTTCCATGGGACAAATAAGCAGGCACTGTGTCTTCGACGTTTCTTTCTTCATGGGGTCACGCGACAGTCCCTCCTCCCTTTTTTTTCTATCTGCACTAAACTCTATCCTCCAAGGGATTGAATTCTTGAACTGCAGGGAGAGATTTCTATAATACTTCTTCTTCGGACTCGGTCGTTAATGCCCTTTTTCTGTCCTTCCCTCCCTCTTCTTCCGCTTTCCCCTTATCCCCCATACTTACGAAACTGTGTACCCACAAACTGTCTCTTCAACAAGGTTTCTTTCGGCGCCAACACCTAACGTTTCGGAAACTCTGATCGACGGCTGGCCTTGTTTTTTTTTTAGGACCAGCGATCTTTGATTCGAACCCGACTCACACAGATCTTACGCTGCCCTCAGACCTCGGAGCTTCCGGTTTACTCTATACCAGAAGCCTACCTAATCCCTAAGCCTTCCTGGAGAAGCTTCAGTGTCTTCTCGTCCTTCCAACCTTGTCTAGTCACGAATAGCGATCGGTCACACTCTCAGCCGCCGCTTCCTAATAATAAGCTCGACGACACTCTAGTCGAGCCCCACTGCGAAACCACCCCGCCCTTTCTCCCGCAAACATGAAGTTCACCAACACACTCGCGCTACTGGCGCTCATACCGTCGGCGCTATCACTGCCCTCCCCCGCCGTCGAGCAGCAGGGCAACGGCCTAGCGAAGCGTGAGGAGAAGAAGAAGGACACCAAGTACTTCCACGAGGCGGGCGGCGACGAGCACCTCTCCCACTACGACCGGCGCTACTTCCAGGGCAAGGTCTCCTACGCCGAGCACCGCACCGTCCTGCGGGAGCTCATCAGGTCGTACGTCACCAACTTCGAGAAGATGGGCGCGGAGACGTGGATCGCCCACGGCACCCTCCTGGGCTGGTGGTGGAACGGCAAGATCATGCCGTGGGACTACGACCTCGACGTCCAGGTCTCGACCGCCACGCTGCGCTACCTGGGCGAGAAGTGGAACCAGACCACCCACGAGCACACCTTCGTCAACTCCGACGGCGTGACGGTGAACACGACGTACCTCCTCGACGTCAACCCCCACCACATCGACATCGACAGGGGCGACGGCCAGAACATCATCGACGCCCGGTGGATCGACATGTCCAACGGCGCCTTCGTCGACATCACCGGCCTCGCGGAGAGGGACCCCGCGAACCACCCCGGCGTGTGGAGCTGCAAGAACTACCACCGGTACAAGACGACGGACCTCTACCCCATGCGCGTCACCGAGTACGAGGGCGTCAAGGCTACGATCCCATACGCCTTTGAGCGGATACTGATCGGCGAGTACGGGACTAAGAGTCTTGTGACCACCGAGTGGCAAGGGTGAGTTTTGTTGTTCCTTCTGCCTACCTACCTCACAACCGCTTCCCCCATCATATATGTTTCATCGAACAGTGCCTCTAACATCGATACCCTCATAGACACCGCTGGCAACCCGACCTGAAGGATTGGGTCAAGACCCCCGAAAGGATCGCCCAAGAAGAGGAGAAGGCGCGGAAAGAGGCCGAGGAGGCGGCGAAGAAGGCGGCCGAGGAGAAGAACAAGTCCTCCTAAAGAAAGGCGATCCATCACGCCAATCATAAGCGAAAAGTAAGGGCAATAACGATTCAAAAAGGACGTCAGCCCAAAAAATTCGGGAAAAACCCAAACCACCATAAAAACCGAACATAGGGGAGAGAAAAAGATGAGGAGAAAACTTCTCACAAGGGGTGTATGATACCATTCCGCTTGAAACAGCGGTATCCCGGCGGGCGAGGGGGGGAAGAACCTAGCATATTGTGTGTGCGCGTGTGTCAGAGATCTCTTATATCAGAGGGAGGCGTTCCAGGAAATATGTTGATGGGTACATATACATTGTCCACAGCTAAGCTCACTTTTTTGCAGCTTCTTCATACCCTTTTTTGGCAGGTCATTCTCAAAATGAGACAGGGGGCCTAGCAGTTTTGTAATGCGAAAAGCTTTTTTTCTTTGTCAAGGATTTTTCTACATGGGGAACGTGGCGCTGACGCGGTGCGCGTACTTGAATGGAGAGGTAGAGATTGAGACGGCGAGAGGGTAACAGATGCCGGTTCATCTTCATCGCAGCTTGAAAATACTACATAGCTTCGTGGCTGCTGGCTCTTAACTTCCAACTTTGGTTGCTGGGGTATATTATGCAAAGTAATAAGTGAGAGAGACGGAAGTATTTAAAATGCAGTAGACGGTGCCTTTCGCAGCGCCATAACATCCCTGGGTATATATCATGGGGAAAACTTGAGCCAAACCTACCCCTTCCCTTCCCCCCCGGATCCTCCCTTCTCTACCTGGAAAATCCCACTCTCACGAACGCCCGGTATCCGCATTATCGTCCCTCCCCTCCCCCCTCTCCTTATCCAGCGCCCTCTGCCTCTCCTCCGCCGCCTTCCTCATGATCTCCCTCCTACTCAACCCCTCCGCGCCCGCCGCCCTACTCCCCCCCAGCACATACGACCCTCCCGTCCACCCGCCCTCGTCGTGCGCGTCGTCCTCCCCATCCGAGTCCGCCAGCGCGCGGCCGTACCCCCCCGCCGCCGTGCCCCCGTCGAGCGTGTGCCCCTTCGCGGACCAGTCCGCGGCGTCGACGTCCCTCTCGATCTGCCTGCACAGGTCCCAGAACTTGCGGTCGTGCGGCCCGTGGACGTTGTGCGCCAGCTCGTGGCACAGCGTCTTCCGCACGGTCCTGTAGTCCCTGTACCCGTCGTGCGCGTCGGTCCTCAGCCGCAGCTCGATGACCTCGCCCTGGTTCCTGTTCAGCCCCAGCAGGCGCGACGTGCCCTCGTGCGTGACCTGCGTGTTCGAGAGGGGCTCCATCTCCGTCAGGAGGCCCACGGCGAAGCGGTGCTTCGCCATGGCGTGCCGGATGCCCGGGTCGTTCTTCAGCCTGTTGAGGAACTCGAGGGACCGCTCGGGCCGCGGGAGGAAGGGCAGCGGCCGCACGGAGAGGAAGGTGTACTGCGAGTCCTGCTGAGGCCTGCCTATGTTGCCCCCACCGCCGCCGCCGGCTGACCTCCGCGGCCGCTTGACGTTCTGCCTGGCGAGCCGCCTGCTCTCGGCAACCCTGCCCGCGTCGCGGAGCGACTCGATGGCCTCGGGCCGCGAGCCGAGAAGGCGCACGGCCAGACCCTGGAGCGAGCGCACGGGCGTGTCCGGGTCCTTGAAAGGCGGCTTGAGGAGGCCCAGGCGCGGGACGAGGAGCTTCTGGTTCGAGGGCGGGATGGAGAGGAGGTCCTCGATCTCGGATGGGATCTCGGAGATGGTTGCGTCAGACGGGAAGACGATCTCGTGGGGCGTGTTCTGGTGGGTGAATGTGAAGGTCACGGTCTCGGTCTCGTTCTCAGTCTCTTCGGCGGGGCGGCTGCGGTTGTGGTTGTGGTTGTGGTTCTGGTCGGTGTCGGGCTGGCCGTCTTGGGCCATGGTTGCCATGTTGGGGGTATGGCAAACTGGCTTTCCTCTTTCTTTTTTTCTCCTTTCTTCGCGGAGCTGTGTACGAGCAGGAGGGGAAAGGCGGGGTGGATGGTGGATGGTGGTCGGAATAGCGGGGTGATTTGGAGCTTATGTATAAACGGGAAGCTTGTGGATGCAATGCAGCAAGGATCTAGGTACAAGTACTTTGTAAATAGATGTCCCGCGATATCCTTGCAGGTTATTCTTGTCGGATACACCTGTAGCAGAGTCCAGAAATGCCGCTATCAGGAATGAGCAGCTTCGAAAAAGTCGGTGACGGGGCAAGGAATTCGGTTTTCGCTGGTATGCAAATGCGAGTAACGGTGAGAAATGGGGGTTCACCCGCGGGGTGCCGCGAGAGATATCAAATATCAACTTAAACCTTGGCTCCTCCTTGTCCCTTCTTCCTCTGTCATCACTCTCTCCGTCCCTCCCGCCGCAGCCCCACCACACCCTTCTAGATGGCTCTACCGGCGTCTAAACCCAAATTCCTACAAGTACTCGTAGGCTACACCGACTTTGTTGTTAGCCTGGATCCGTTCCGGTCGCACATCATCTTCCCTCTCGCGCCCCCCCTTTCCCCCCCTTCCTGCTTCCTCATCAAGCGAGGTACATATAGGAAATGGCGTCGTCACATCACGCACCCATGGTCCTCGGCCACGACGGACAACGCTAGTGCTGATTTCAAATTGCCTCTTTCCATTTCAAATCGCAGCTTGGAGGGGGCAATAATAAGTTAAGCTAAGTTACTCGTCAACGAACGGTCCGGCACTATCCGACACGACTACCCAATCAAGCCATAGTTTGAATACCAGCATCTATATGCGAGAGTTTTATTAGTGTGGAGCCGTGTTAACTACCAGAGCTAGGGTGGGAGAAGCGAGAGGAGCAAGGTTCTATGAGGCTGCTTAACCAAACACCCCTGCAAAAAATCAACACCCTGGTATTAGGTCTGCTCATTGGAAAGGGCGCCATAATTAACCTCCTCTTCGCCTGTGGAAACTTTCCTCGACCTCCCTAATGATTTCTCACGCACACACACTCTCTCTCCTATGTAACTCCAACTAATACGAGAACAACCTACATACCTCGCGTCCAACTCCGTTGCACGCCCCCCCCGCTCGCCCCTCCTTGATCCCACACACCCACCCAAAACCGGTCATACCTAATATAATATATAAATCGCCACAAATTATGGGGAGGTCACACCTCACGGAACTCGAGAGGGCCCGCGTCCGCACGCTGAGATACGACGCCAACTTCTCCTACGTCCGCATCGAGCAGATCACCGGCTATGGCACCGCCCAGATTCGGAACGCCCTCAAGTCCCCCACCGTGGGCAAGCGGTCCGGCCGCCCCACCGTCCTTAGCCAGCAGCAGGAGGAGGAGCTCGTCAGGTTCGTTACGGCGTCCACCGCGAACCGGAGCCTGTCGTACCAGAATCTGGCCAAGACCATCTTCGAGGGCGCGTACGGGGAGACGGCCATCCGGAACACCCTGCTGAGGCACGGGTTCAAGAGGTCGGGCAAGCTGTTGAAGCAGATGGGCGCGGTGTCGGATAAGCCTCGTACACAGGGCACGGTTCCGTCGGGAGGCGAGGACCCCATGCAGGGTGTAGTCCAGACCGAGAGGGTACCAGCCCAGGCGGGTCACGAGGTAGAGGCCGTATATCGAGAGAGCGAGCACCCCGTCGGAGGCGGCGAGACGGCTACGGAAGCGGATTCTCGTGTACAACCAGGGGCCGCTGTCCGTGCAGAGGCCGATCTCCCAGTTGAAGACGAGATATCTCCGGAAGATGGCCTAGCAAATCCAGACGCTGCGGTTCGTGGAGACGACGACACCCCCGCGGAAAATGAGTCGACTGCCAAAGGTGATGGCAACGCGGAGGATCAGAGGAGCAGGGAACCCGCCGTCAATAAACAGGACCGGGCCCCGGATCAACCCGGACCCCTCACAGAAGACAAGTGAGGTTCACATTTCGATTCATCCAATGTAGCAAGCGTTTAACATTTATTTATTCCATCCATTCATTCGTATCCCATATTATACATATCATAGTCTCCACGAAAAGGGACAGTGGATAACTACACGGCTAGTCCCATGACGTCACCTGCATCATGATGGTTGTTCAGTTTATCCAGCTTACAGGGGCCGGCCCTGGCGAGGATCTAATATCGGGGTCGAAATCCGGGGAGATGTGAGTATGGCTGCTTACTTCTGGATTAGTCCGGATCTCTTACGCCGGTTTGATATTGGGTGTCCAGGAGTTTAACGACTCGCCTCCTCCCATCACAAGTCTGGGAACGAAATGTGGACCTGCAATGTAAGTGGATCCGCCTGATGCGACATGACTCTCGTACATTGGCGTGCCTGGGAAGGTTCATGGAGAGAGATCTGGCAAACCGGCAGCAATCCGTGCCAATAGAGACGATATGCGCCCGATTATGACAGCCGGGACCTTCCTCGCACCGTGAGAAAAAAAATGATCCGATCCACTACAAAAATAGAACTGCAGTGCTAAGGCATTCAGGTCTCACATCCATTGCCGCGCAGTTATGTTACGTCGTTGCAGTATTACCATAACGGCCAGCCACCTACTGTGGAGCCAGCGGGAAAATGCCGGCTATTGGGCAAAAGCATTTTAGCCCAGTCTGCGACAGGCCCAGCTGGCTGCGCTTCGCTCAAACTCGTGTTATTACTTTGTAGAAAGGACACCTTCACACTTCCATATCCACTCGCGGAAGAGCTTCAACATAACGTTCCCCCCCCCCGAACCACGATCCACGCGGAAGTCCCCAGCCAGCGACCATCATCCTGAAATTCGCCAATTCTCCTCCCCGACGATTTGCGTCGATTAGCGCCCCGTCACCGCAGCCATGTCGCTCAATATTTTTAGGGTCCTTGGGGACCTTTCGCATCTCCTATCGATTCTGATCCTGCTCCACAAGATGACCCAGCTAAAGGTTGGTTCCCTCTCACCCACGATAAGCTCCCGCCACCGACGACCCGTGCAACTAACCAAGGCGACCGATAAAAACAGAGCTGTTCCGGAATCAGCTTCAAGTCACAGGTGCTTTACATGGTTGTCTACATCACGAGATATCTCGGTATGTCGCCCTCCTGATCTTGGCCCTCAAAAAGAACGACGCGATAAGCTCCCAACCCCCTGTCCGCGTTTGGCCGGCTAACCTAGCTCCCCCTCCTTCCCGCGAAAACAGACCTCTTCTGGACCAAGAGCCCGTACAACCTCATCTTCAAGATCCTCTTTATCGGCACCCAGGGCTACATCATCTACCTCATGATGAACGAGTACAAGCCCACCAACGACCCGAACACCGACACCTTCCGCGTGCAGTACCTCCTCGCAGGCGCCGCCGTCCTGGCCATACTCCTCCCGTACTCGTACAGCTTTACCGAGGTCCTGTGGGCCTTCTCCATCTGGCTCGAGTCCGTCGCCATCCTCCCCCAGCTCTTCATGCTCCAGCGCACCGGCGAGGCCGAGACCATCACGACGCACTACCTCTTCGCCCTCGGCGTGTACCGCGCCCTGTACATCCCCAACTGGATCTGGCGGTACGTGACGGAGCCCGAGAAGAGCGTCGACTGGATCGCCGTCGTCGCCGGCCTCGTCCAGACCGTCCTCTACAGCGACTTCTTCTGGATCTACTACAACAAGGTCCTGAAGGGCCGCAAGTTCAAGCTGCCCGTATAAAAAAGCTCGTAGAGGGTTTTTTTCTTTCTCCTCTTGGAAGAGGAATGTTATGACGGGAAAGCCCCATGAGGCCGACGAGAGGCCTTCCTAGGATAATCTCCTATATAATCATTGGGATTTGGGGGGAAAGCCACGGCTTTCTGACCACGGCGTAAAAGGACACCCTGTCAGCACAAAAGGCGCAAACTTGTTCGGGCGGATAAGCTCTCTGGAGAGATAAAGGCTTGATACAAAGTCTATTTACAAACGGAAATGGGGGATGTTAACGGACTACGGACTGGAAGGGGCGCTCAAACCAGGTGGTTCTGGGACTTGGGAGTTGTTTGCTAATGGGACGAAGAGATGGCGGGAGAGAGGTCTCTTGGCAGAGATATGATTTAGCTATATGTACCATTAAATAAACCAACGCGAGACGATATTTCCCATACAATGACTTCAAGGACACTCATGATGTGAATTAACGGCTCATATCCTGAGCTCCATGGCTCGATGTGAAGCTGGAATAATATGCAGCCATACAGGATCATTATATGCCTCAGTGCATCGATGGGGATTCCATCTGCATATGTACGAGCAGGGACATAGCTAAGAGAGCTAAGTAACCAGATCTCGGCATGTGTTCTTAGCTCGTTATTTGTCACAGGCGCTCGCGCCATCTTGCTTCCCTGGCATCTGCACGTGCTGGTAACTGCACCATCTGATGGTGTACCTGAGCTAATGCGCATCACGTGATAGCTGCATGCATCAACTGTGGCAGCAATGGTGTGACTAATCCAACCCATCCCTGGATAATCGATAAGGCAACTCCAGCGCGAGCTGCGTATATCGAAGCACACCGTTCCAACCCCAGCCAGCTGCTGTCTCCCCTTCCGGCAGATCAACACGCGACACTCATCAGTTTCTAAATCCTCCTGTTCTACAAAAGCCATGGCGACCAACGACCCCACGGTAGAAAATACGGAGCAGGAGCCGGAGGTGGCCGAGGATATCGAGCAAATGCAGGACGCCGACGCCGTCGTCCCTGCCGCCGAGGAGCCACCGCGCATCCAGGAGTCGCGCCTGCCCACGAGGAAGGATACTTCCCTCCGGGAGTTCCTGGGAAAAATGGACGACTACGCTCCCATCGTACGAACCACCCTCCCCGGAGGAAACTCTTCTCCCATCCAACCCCGCCGCAAAAAGGCCCCTGTTTTCCCTTACGGTCCCCAGCTGACACACTTATTCCCTAGATCCCCGACGCCGTGACGCACTACTACATGACCAAGGCCGGCCTCCCGCCACCTCCACAGACTGACCCCCGTCTCGCGCGCCTCCTGGCCCTCGCGACGCAGAAGTTCATCGCCGACGTGTCGGCCGACGCGTACCAGTACAGCCGCATCCGCGCCTCCAACACCAGCGCGAACAACCCCATGAGCAACCTCGGCGCGGCGGCAGGATTCCCCGTGCCCGGCCAGCCGGGCGGCGGCGGCGGTGCGCAGCCCGGGAAGGACCAGGGGAAGGGGGGCTCGATGCTGGGGATCCAGAGGGCGGGGTACGGTGGCGGAGGTAGCGGCGGGAGCGCGAACAAGACGATCCTTTCGATTGAGGATCTGGGGATGGCGCTGGGGGAGTATGGGGTTAATGTCAAGAGGAGCGAGTTCTACCGTTGAGGGGAAAGGGGTTGAAGGAGGACTCCTTGATCGGGATAGGGGTAAGAGGGGCGGACAAAAAGCGAATGGGGGCCGCTATGTTGTGGTCTGCTCTGCTAGGGGGAGAGGTCGGTCTTTGGTTTTGTGGTATGGGAACGTGATAGATATCCTCTTTATGGCGCAGGGGGGGAGAGTTTCGTTTGGCGTTCAGGTTTAGCTTGGGGTGAGAATATGCAACCCTCAAGAAATCAGGGTCATGGATAAAGATGTCAGAATGAATATGAAGTTTTTCTTTCCACACCCCGAAAAATCAGTTATCACCAGCCCCTACTCCTGTCCAATCTTTGCGCAGAACTTTGAAAACGTCTATTCCATCGCGATGGTATCGTGACAATAATGGTACATGACAACGTCGGCCCCTACAACCCCAATCCCCCAAACCATCCCCATCCTTATATTCCTTCTCCCATGGTTTACCTGTCCCAGATGAAGGCCTTGCGCGTCGGTGAGAACTCCCCTAGCTTATGCCCCACCATCTCCTCCTTTATCTCGACGTCGTGATAGACCTTGCCATTGTACACCTGGAACTTGAGCCCCACGAAGCTGGGCAGGATGGTCGCGGAGCGCGCCTGTGTCTTGATCGGCGGGGCCTTCTTTCCGGGCTCCGGGCGGACGATTGGGAGACTGTAGAATTCGTTTCTTCCGTTAGCGAAGGGAAATTGGGGGAGGGCGTAAATGTCTTTTTCGTCGGACGACTCACGGGACGATGTTGGGTCCTGGTAGAGGTTTCGTTAGCGGGGGTTCTCGCAGGGTTAAATCGGAATATGGAGGTTCCTTACCCTTCCACACGGATCTCTTGAGCAGCCAGCGCGTGGGCTGCATTGTGGCGATAGGTATTGGACTTGGGGACTTGGATTCAAGTAAAGGAAAGTTCCGGATGGCTTCACCTTTCGATGGTTCAGGACAAAAAAGCGCTTAGTCATACTGCCTCATTTTCGACGGCTGCCACCAGCTGTCTTGACATCTCACCCACCACCCCTATCAACCCACCCATCACAGCTCACCAACTTGTATTAAATCCGGAATATCCCTCTTTAAACCCGCCACATCCTAGAAGTATCGCTGATATACAACATGGGTAAATGAGCTTCATGTGCCGCCCCGTGACTTCTCTTTATGTACGTCACCCCCATCATACAGATATTCCTTGCCATATGCCATATGCATGACGGTGTCCCAAATCATCCATCTGTCCGGCACGGAGCCACAGAACCCGCTGTCCGAAACGGGTAAATTGCGAATCACAAGACTTTTTTTGAGCTTATTCTACCTTATTTAGGATATGACTCCGAACGCGCACCGATCCTGTAATCCCCTGACCTTGTAATCTGGGGTACATGCAACGTGCGACTAGATGCTAGCGTCTCTCGTCCCGTTCGTGGAAAATGCGGAAGAGCCCGAGGAGCGGGGACCGGCACTGAACTACCATCTTCATCTCCATCTCCGATAGGTGGTGTAAAGCTTCCCCGGCCGATTATCCGAGCACTGGCCGGGGAGCTCTATTTGGACTCACTACTCACTCCATATAACACCGCTCGCGCTGGAGAGGGGCTCTTCAATACGGGGTACCTGTAATCTGTGGTGAACCGTTATTGGTCTAGCTGAGTGGTTACCGGACCCGGATACAGAGAGCTTTCTCATATGAAGGACATAGACACCTGCCGCCCGCCCCCTCCTTAACCCTACGGTACGAAGAACTAATATTCTTCGTCGGTCCACCTGTATATTACTTCTCCGCCTGAAGTCTTTTGAAGACGGGGCATAGACCTCCGAAGCGCAAGGTGCACGTCCGTGTACGGATTGATAGTAGCGCGGCAAGGCTGACGCCAAAATGTATAAAAGTCCTCAGGGCCGCAAAGGCCTTGGATCTTCTGTTGTATCGATATGTCATTGTGTTAGACTCTACCTACCCCATACCTAACTCGAACTCCCGGCCCTTTTGAAAAACCATGAAGCTCACCGAGGTCCTCGCCACTCTCGTCGCCGTCAGCGTCGTCCGGGCTGCGCCGGCCGAGGACACGCACGCCAGTAAGCGCCAGAGCGGCCTTCGGTTCAAGGGCGTCAGCGTCGCCGGGGCCGAGTTCGGAAACACGGTCTTCCCCGGGAGGCTGGGGACGGAGTACACCTGGCCCAATAACGCGGCCATCACCACGCTAAAGGGCGATGGGATGAACACTTTCCGTGTCGGGATCCAGATGTCAGTTAGCTCGCCGGCCTCTCCCATGTAACTTGGAAAGGTACCATCAGACTAACTTGGGGACAGGGAGCGCATAATTCCGGACAAGCTGACCGGTGCCATTGATGAGGCTTACTTTTCCGGCCTTGAGGGTGTAAGTCTGGCCCCTACGATAGCAGTCCCGCCCCTGTTTTGCAGCTTTACTGACGAACCACATAGGCCGTTAACCACATTACCGGGCTGTAAGTCCCCCAAGCTGGAGATGGTGAGGTAGAGCTTGGAGCTGATACGGATGGTTTTTAGGGGTGCATATGCGGTAATCAACCCTCACAACTACGGTACGTGTCGGGCAAATCCAGGGGATATCGGGAAGTTGGCTAACGCGGATGCCTTTAGGCCGATACTACGGCAATGTCATCACCGACACCGCCGCCTTCGGGGCGTTCTGGAAGAGCATCGCGTCCCGCTTCAAGGACAACAGTCTCGTCATCTTCGACACGAACAATGAGTACCACGACATGGACAACGCGCTCATGGTCGCTCTGAACCAGGCGGCCGTCAACGGGATCCGCGCGGCCGGCGCCACCAGCCAGTACATCTGGCTCGAGGCCAACGGCTACAGTGGTGCCTGGACCTTTGTACGTTTCGGGAGGTTGACTCACTGGGATTGTAGTTCTGATTGTGAAATAGGTCCAGAACGGCTCTGCCGAGGCCATGAAGGGCATTAGCGACCCTTCGGACCCGACCGGGTCTAAGCTCGTCTATGTAAGTCCCGCCGCCCTCTTTTTCCCCGTCCTACACTTCGTTACAGAACGGCACTAACAGCTTGGATGTAGGAGCTTCACCAGTACTTGGGTCGGATTTCATCCCCTCATACATGTAACTACGGGACAGAGAAAGCTAACCCTACACCTCCAACATAGACTCGGACGGCTCCGGAACCCACGACCAATGCGTCAGCACCACCATCGGCAGCGAGAGGCTCTCCGCCGCCACCGCGTGGTTCAAGGCGAACGGGAAGAAGGCCGTGCTCGGCGAGATCGCCGGCGCCTCGAACCCGACCTGTATCGCCGCTCTCAAGGGCGCCCTCCAGCACATCAGTGACAACAGCGATGTCTGGTCCGGCTACCTCCTCTGGGCCGCCGGGCCGTGGTGGGGCGATTGTAAGTTTCGCTTTTCGCTTTCTTTTTTCTTTCTTTTTCTTTTTTTACAACTTGCAGTCTTTATGAGAAACTAAGAGGGCTAACTAGATGGTGTGTTTTTCTTAGACATGTTCTCCATGGAGCCTCCGAGCGGTGCGATGTATACCGGGGTGTTCCCCAGCGTGAAGAGCTTCTTCTAGGTGGTAGGTTGGGAAACTTGAAGAGGGAGAGAGGGTCTTCAATGGGGGGAAGGGAAACGAGGGATATTGTGACGATGTATGAAAATTCTTGTCTATTATAAATTTGTACTTGACTTTACTATGTCACGTAGGTCACACAACGACATCAATTGGTGGTGTACTGGACGAGGCTGTCCTCATATATGCCGAGAAGTATGTATTTTCTTTCCCTTTCTGTGCATGCATTCACAGCAATTTTAGCACACCCTGAGCAGACGACAGCCGATTGTAATTGGCAAGAAGACAAAACAAACGGCTTCGAACTCGTGGACTTTCTTCGGTGGATTGAGATTATTCCCGCTGACGATAGGCCGTATGTAGCTGTTAGAGGAGAAGTTTGACAACAAAAAGTCTTCCTTGGTCTAGTGGTAAGGATACCTGCCTGTCATACAGACAGTGCGAGTTCGCAGGTGGCCGGGGTTCGATTCCCCGAGGGAGAGTTTTTTGCCAGCCAGCACTACCAGGCTCGTGTGTCATTGAGTGATTTCGAGCACAAATGCTTTCTTTTTAATTACTTCTCTTCCTTGTAATTCTTCTCTTCTTTCCGCCTGTCTATAACGTATCGGGTGCTCGGAACGTAAACGAGATGCTGGGACGTTGCGAGCTTAGCCAAGGCCTACTACTCGGGGGACTTACACACGAACGGTGGAACAAAGAGCCGGGTACTGGTGCCCACCCAAGGGCCGAGCCGGGGACATCAACCCTCGTCATAGAACAAGAACTTGTACAAGAGCTCGAAGAACAGAAACAAAAGGCTCGACACCGAACAGAGGCATGTGCAGAAACATATGGAACGCTTTGTCCTGTGCTTAATCGAGACTCTTCCAAGTATAAAACCAACCTTCGGTCCATAGCTTGACCTCGAACTCGTAGCCCTTCCCCCTTTCACCTCTCTTACCGTATTTCTAGTCAAGCGTGGACAGACACCTTTTGCCGACCTCGCCGCTCAACAGAGCGAACCAAACCCCAGAGAAACAGAGAAGAGGTACCTTCCTGACCTCGACCGAAAAAATGGCTAACAAACCAGACCGCAAGTCCAAAGCCCTAGGTGTTCTCTACCTCCCAACCGACCAGCTCGCCCTCAGCACCTTCCTCGCGATGAGCCAGATCATCGGTCTCGTGGGCCACAAGACAGCCGGAGTCCTCCTCTCGCACACGGCGTACTTCCACGAGCGCGAGATCGTCCCGTTCCTAGAGGCGGGGAAACGCTTCGACGTGCACCTCAACGGCAAGATGCTCGCGAAGTGGATGCGGAACAGGCGGGACCACCCATCTGTCGAGCGGGAGCGCTTCAGGACAGACAGGCAAGACGGGTCGTTCCTCTACTCCGTCGCGTGCTGCGAGTTCTGCTGGCGGATCGAGACGCTGCTGTGGGAGGGCGGGGTGGTGTGCCTGTCGGGGCTCGGGACGAGGGACAGGGACGCCGTGTACCTCGCGCTGCTGAAGGTGCTGGAGGTGCGGTGGAAGGTCGGGATGAGGACGGAGAAGTCGCTGATGGGGTACCTGGACGGGGTGCTGAATGAGAAGTGGGCGTGGGGGAT
The DNA here is from genome assembly GCA_900312665.1 of Cephalotrichum gorgonifer. Classification (NCBI taxonomy): domain Eukaryota; kingdom Fungi; phylum Ascomycota; class Sordariomycetes; order Microascales; family Microascaceae; genus Cephalotrichum; species Cephalotrichum gorgonifer. The sequence goes on along the minus strand of ONZQ02000008.1, from coordinate 1,013,605 downwards.
GCTGCCGGACGAGGATACGGCGAGGGAGCACGGGAGGAAGATGATGGTGAGGAGGCCGCAGGGGAAGGGGGTTGGAGCTGCTGCGGCTTGTGCTGAGGGGTGTAGGTGTCGTGAGAGGAAGGAGGAGGTGTACCTAGAGGGGATGGACTGTGAATCTGATAGGGGGTTCTACGGAGAGCCTCAGCGTCGAAAGGTTGTCCTCGTAGCGTCGACGCTCCCGGAGGACGACCTAGACGACCTAGACGACCTAGACGACCTAGACGACATTGCGAGTGATGAGGGGGATTTAGAGTAGAGGAACTCGGTTGAGTGTGGATTTGATAATCTCACAGATGGGTATGATACACTATTGCCCAAAGCGAGCGCCATTGTTTAACTTGTTCAAAGAGAGGCATTTGGACTGTCAAACAATGATACAAGTACTAGGTTCGGGTCATGCTCGGCCTCTTTTATCTCTTATGTTAACATCCTTTCATTCAACGAGGCGGCTCACGCGTGGTTAATAGACCAACCTCGGAACCATCCGAATTTCGGCGAAACCGTCGGAGACATGTACCCCTTTACTCGTACCCAAACAGGCATTTCACGCGTGGATTCATGGATTAGCGGTGCGGGAATGACTTTCATCCTGTGTGGGGGAACGGACGGGCGGGAACGGGAACGATGAAAAGAAGGTTATTAGTGGTTTCGGCACGAGGTGCTAGTGGGGGGTATATCAGGGACTGGATTAAGGTTGCAAGTCCCTCCCGTTTGACAATGGCCAACTCGAAATTTGCCTCGCCGGACATAACGCAAAACGCAGCCAGCATGTGAAGATTTGAAACGGAAGCTGCTCCAAGTGGCGTGGTTGGCTGGTTCTTACTGGGAGCAATCACAGTCAGTGGTGCGAAGGAGCACGTGTCAGCCCGGTCAAAGAATGCTTATCGGACCAGCGTGATCGGGTCCGGCCAATGGCCACGAGGGGTAACTTGGTCGTGGGTGGTGGAATGTGTAGTGTGGGGATGTGGGATGGGTCTCCAGGGGGGGCAAAGCATAATGTGAGGGCCAGAGCTAACAAATCCACAATGGATAAACCTTACTATGTGTTTCCTCAGGGGTACTTGGGTACTTACTTGTATAGCTTTTAGGTGGCCGTTTCTGAGACCCTGCAGCGTGCGTCAAGGCCTGCAGCGAGAAGTATAGGGGCCGTGCTCCCGTTGTTTCCCCCCCAAACTCACGGGCCCACACCCCCCAAAGGAAGGTCAAAGAAGAGCCCCAAAAGTTGCCCCAAGCCCAATCCAGTTGGCCACCCGATAGTAAACTGGATACCCCGTGATTCTACCGTCCACGGCGGTACCTCGACAGTACCAAGACTCGTACTCGTATACCTCTCTCCCGCCATCACCACATTTGATCGCCTCCCGCTTTTGCCAAGTCATCGCAACGTTTATAATCTCGCCCAACTCTGGCCCTCTTCGCGCCATCTCCGCGTCCCGGAACACCAGCGCAGCGCAACCGCCCTCTCCCCCTAATGTCCAGACTGTATATAGTGCTGTCCCACGCTGGTCTTTGTTGAATATCGGATACCGCCCGCGACGGCCTTATTACGGCCACAGCTTTCTTGCTCGGCGACATTTCGAAACGCGAAAACGAAATTACGTACGTCGGCCTCGGATCGAACCGTCCCTCTACCCTCACGATGCAGGCCTCCGGCCCTCCCCGCGTCATCCAGCGACGCTCGCCCGGCGCCGAGCCAGGCCCTCCGCCTAATATCCCGATACGGTCGATATCTCCTGCGCCGCCTAATATGCAGGCCCGCGGGTCCGGAGCCTCAGGCAGGTCCAACCAGGGCGGTGGTGGGAGCACAGGCTCGAGAAAAGCAAATGTGAGTTAAGCTGAATTACTCCGCGTCGCGCTTTTTGCTGCATTCTCTACGACGGGACGGGGGGCTCGGGTGACCACCAAATCCATCACGGATCACTTATCTCTCCATGTGCCATGGGATCCTGGAAACTTCTCGCGCTACTCCGAACGAACCGTTCTGACCGCAATATCTACCATCAGGCCCCGAACAGCTCGATACCCCTATCACAAATCGAAAAGAGCGTGACGCACCTCCTCGTAGCTACGAAACAGCTCCTCGAAACCCTTACACAATGGTCGCGGGGCCAGGCCACCGACGGCCAGGTGTCCGACGTCTACGTCCGCCTCGGCTACGAGTTCAACATGGCGTGCCGCGCCTTCTCCGCGATAAATGTCGACACCTCGGATCTCGGGAACGTGCCCGAGATGCTGAGGCATATCCTTGAGTCGACCCTCAGCCAGGAGGCGAGCCAGGAGAGCCTCGAGAAGTATCTCCCCAGGATACGAGATATCATCATCAGCCTGCTCCACGGCCTGAAGAGGAAACAGCAGAGGTTGCGGCAAAAGCAGAGCAAGGAGAGGGAGAATGGTGGTAGCAGTGGCAGCGGCGGCAGCGGTGGTGGTAGCGGCGGTAGCGGAGGTGGAGGCTCAGGCGGAGGCAGCGGACCTATCCCAATACCAGAACGAGCCTCAAGCACGGCCACCACTGCCAGCGGGGCTAGCGGGTTGACGACTATGCTTGACGCCGGCATCAAGGACCAGTATGACGACCAGCAACCATCGTCGCAGAGGAAGAACCGTTTCCCGCACCGCGACGACTCCCGCGCCTCCGCCAACTCGGGTATGTCTTCCATCTCGAGTAATACGATGCAGAACATCCCAGTCCTACCCCCTTATCCCGAGAATGGCAATGGTATCGAGCCCCCTGCGCCACCTGCCCCCGAGTTCAACATCGACGCCTTCCCACCGCCGCCACCACCGCCCAAGGAATCATCTAGTCAGCGCGCCCTGGCCGCTCTGCAAAAGGGTGGTGACCTGGAGCGGAGAGCATCTCGACGCTACTCGCAGTTCCAGCTGGCTAGGCATCTCGGTACGCCCTCGGTTCCCCTCCTGCCGACCCAGAATCTGCCGATCCCAAACCGCGAAAGAGGCGAGATTAAGGAGAGTCTACGAGCGGTTCAGGTTCGAGAAACCCCGCTTCGCCACCGGCGTGAACTCTCGAGTCAGTCAAAGATATCTCTGGCCGACTCGTCACCCATGCGTCTGCCGTCGCGGCTGTCGGAAGAACCGTCCGAGCTCCCGGCGGCCGGATCCCCACCGAAGCAGCCGGCGGCCGATGATTTTGCGGCGCCGAGCGCAACCCTGTTTGGACCGCACGGCGGACCCGTGCCCGAGGAGGTAGAGATGGTGACTCCGAGCGAGGAGAAGCCCCCTGCCACTCAAGGAGCGGAGAAGGCCGGCGAGCCGCCCAAGACGCGGACCCCGCCGCAGCTGAAGCCAGAGACGGAGGGCAGCTACTTCCAAGAGTCTCCTCCGCCATCACCCAAGGAACTGACGCTGTTCTTGCAGTACAAGTCCAAGGTTAAGAAGTTTGTTTTGCCCCAGGGGGCCAGCGAGCTCTCCATTGGACGTCTACAGCTGGCATTTATCGAGAAGTTTTCTTGGAACACTCAGCAGAACGGAGTGGATCTGCCGGAAATCTACATACAGGACCCCGTGTCAGGAGTGCGACACGAGCTGGAGGACCTCTCCGATATCCAGGACCGGACCGTGCTCGTGCTCAACATCGAGCCTCTGGACGAGGTGAAGAAGCACATCGATGACGGTCTCGGGGCGATTCGGCAGCTCGTGCAAGAGGTCAAGCAGAACGTCAGCGACCAGAACACGGCGCTCCTGAGGGTGTCAGAGCGTCAGGAGGAGACGGCGAAGGAGGTCGCCCTAATCGCCTCCGCCCCAGTCGCGGCGTCGCCGCCGGCGGACGGGTCGCGTCCCAGCGCGCCTTCTGGTGGCAGGAAGCTGGGAGGCGGGCATCTGCTCGAGGTGCAGAGCATCCGGAGGGATCTCGCCGTCGTGCGGCAGACGTTCTCGTCCTTCCAGGCCGACATCCAGGGCGCCATGTCCACCATCAGGGCCAAGGCAGGAAGCCTCAAGGTGGCGGCGACCAACGCGGCGGTCCCTTCCATGGAGGGGGCGGAGGGCTACTCGTACGTCATCCAGGGCAGGAAGGAGCTCAATGCGGACTCGGACCGCATCGTGGCCAAGGTCGACGACCTCCAGGACCTGGTCGAGGACCTCCGCAAGGACGTGGTGATCCGAGGGGTGCGGCCGCTCCCGCGGCAGCTGGAGACGGTCAACAAGGACATCGTGATGCTGTCGAAGGAGCTGAAGAAGATGGAGGACTACATGACGCGGGAGAAGCCGATCTGGACCAAGATCTGGGAGAAGGAGCTCGAGGACGTGTGTCAGGGGCGGGACGAGCTGCGGCTCATGGAGGACCTGGTGGTGGACCTGCGCGACGACCTCGAGAAGGCGACGGAGACGTTCTCGCTCGTGGAGCAGGCGACGAAGGAGCAGATGAGGGACAACGGGACGGGTGCGAGCGCGGGTACGGCCAGGAACTTCTCGCGGGCGCTGGGGGGCGGCGAGCTCGGTGGCAACCCGCAGGAGGCGAAGGAGGGGGTGCTGGGGGAGGTGAGGGCGCTGAGGCCGAACCACGAGGACAGGCTGGAGGCGATCGAGAGGGCGGAGAAGCTGAGGCAGAAGGAGCTGCAGACGCGCGGGGGCACGGAGATGCAGAGGGAGCTGGAGAAGTTCGTGGGGGAGGGGAGGCTGAAGAAGTCCGGGGGATTCGAGGAGGTGGAGAGGGCGAGGCGGGCGAAGGATGAGCAGGCGCGGAGGGAGGTGTGGGAGAGGCAGAACGGGGTGATACTCGATGACGGGCTCGGGGAGGATGACGAGGAGGAGGAGGAGGAGGAGGAGGAGGAGCTGGAGGAGGGGGAGGAGGGACTGGAGGCCGGGAGGAGCGGGGATGAGGCGGCGGCTGTGAATGGTGTCTCCTAGGTGTGATGGTGGTAGGACTGCACGTTTTGCGGAGTGTAGTGTAAGAGAGAGAGTGTGTGTGAGACGGAGAACAGTATATACCCATACCCCCCGGTCTCCCGGATTTTGCTTTGCTTTTTTTTCTCCTGGGGGTATTCGTCGTCATAGGCAGGAGCATGGCCATTTGCCTTCCCCCCCTTTTCTCTGCTTCTTTTTTTATCATCTTTCGCATTTGCATTTGCTCTTGGGTTACTAAGGACAGGAGGAAAGGGGGGAGGTGATGGGGAGCTATGTTATGAATCTGGGAAGCATTTATCTATATTGATCTTGAGCGCTTTTTTGCAGAATATACTTGTTTTGCTGTATTGATTCGACCTCTTCTCGCTCTGCCGTCTTTATGCGTATGAGATGGTGTAACTTACGCCGTCTCATTTGCATCAAGTTCCCCAGCTTACATTTGAGATGCTACTGGATCAGTTAGTCTTGACCCGATCAAGCGGGCGGTCACAAGGGGCTGTGTACCACGTGCCAATTCGAGCTTCCCCACACATGGGTCTACTGATGCACCTGCATCCACGACTACACCTCACCTCACTCCAACAACCTCGAAACGTCCAACTACTAGAGCTCCTCCTCCGCACCTAGAAACCGCCGTTGCTTTTTTATTATTATTTATTTTTACTACCAGTCTTTAGTACCTGGATACTCGTGCCCGTGCTCTATCCTACGAGAGAAAAGCTTCTAAGCCAGGTGATGGCCAGCGGAGCAACATGTTCGACGACTCTCAAGACGCCCCACTGATCGCTCGCCGCGACGATGAGTCTGAAGTCGACGTAGCCGGGAGAGGGGGAAACGGGTACTCGGAGGCTAGCGCCGGCAAGGTAGCTGGTGGCCGGCCCGGTGCCTTTGTGTGGGCGCTTACGGCGTCTGCCGGGATTAGCGGGCTTCTGTTCGGCTGTGAGTCTCTCTCCCTCCCTCCTTTAACACCGCCATTCCCTGGTCCCGAGGAGCTAACGGTGTGAAACCAGACGACACGGGAGTCATATCCGCCGCCCTCGTCTCCATCAACTCCTCCTTATCCGGCCGCCCCCTCACCTCCCTCGACAAATCCATCATCACGTCCTCGACCTCCCTCCTCGCGCTCCTCGCCTCCCCGCTCTCCTCCATCCTGGCCGACCGCTACGGCCGCCGCCGCGTCATCCTCGTCGCCGACGCCCTCTTCACCTTCGGCGCCCTGATCCAGTGCGCCTCGTCCACCGTGCCCGCCATGGTCGCGGGCCGGTGCGTCGTCGGCGCGGGCGTCGGCGCCGCCTCGTTCGTGGTGCCGCTGTACATCGCCGAGGTGGCGCCCGCGCCGTACCGCGGCATGCTTGTCACGACGAACGTGCTACTCATAACGGCGGGGCAGGTCGTCGCGTACGTCATCGGGTGGCTGTTCGCGGAGCACGGGAGCCCCGGGACGGGGTGGAGGTGGATGGTGGGGCTCGGGGCGGTGCCGTCGGTCGTGCAGGCGCTGCTGGTGATGTTCATGCCCGAGACGCCGAGGTGGCTGGTCATGAAGGGGTCCGTGGACGAGGCGAGGCGCGTCGTGGGGAGGATATTCGGGCGGCGGGGAGGGGGAGGGGAGGGGGAGGGCGTGCGCGCGGTGGCGGACGAGGGGTGGTGGGCGGAGGTCGGAGGAGGAGCGTCAAGGAGGAGGACG
>ONZQ02000008.1:945949-1007002 GCA_900312665.1 Cephalotrichum gorgonifer | reverse complement strand
TCCTCCTCCTCCTCCTCCTCCTCCTCCTCCCCATCCCGGGAGCAGCTCTACGGCGCGACGGTGATCCTGGCGAGCATAATCCTCTACGTGGCCTCGTACGCGCTGGGTCTCGGGAACGTGCCCTGGATGCAGTCTGAGCTCTTCCCCCTCCCCGTGCGGTCCCTCGGCAGCGGGGTCGCGACGGCGACGAACTGGCTCGCCAACTTCGCCGTGGGGCTCACGTTCCTGCCGCTCATGGACGCGCTGGGCCCCGCGAGGACGTTTGTGCTCTACGCGCTCGTGTGCTCGGTCGGGTACGGGCTTGTCTGGGGGTGGTATCCCGAGACGGCGGGGCTGAGTCTCGAGGAGGTGGGGGTGCTGCTTGAGGGGTGGTAGTGGTAGTAGTAGTGGTAAAGGGGGGGGGGTTTCTCTTGGGCTAGCTTCTAGGTGTTTTTTTTGGGGGGTTGGAGTTCCAGGAGTTTCTTTTCTGTGTCTAGATGGGGGAGACGTGGGTTGGAGTTTCGAGGGTCTAATTCGTGTTTGAAAGAGGTGTATAGAGGCGGGCTTTTCCCGCGGCAATCATTTCCGATGAATAGACCCTTCGTCGAGACAGCTTTGTAAACTTAAGCATGTGCAAGTACAGACGCTCCATTTTATAGAGGTTTTTGAGGTTCTGAGCATGGCTAGCACCGTCACCGGTCCCCGGTCCTTCGATATGACGGGACCTGTCAACGAGAGCAGCGAGGGGATGTGGCGAGGAGCCCTCGGATTATGTTGGATGTCGGGACGGATATAGCTACGGGGCGGATCGGGCCGGAGAGGCGCCTGCCTGTCAAGTTCCACTGGAGCTGTTCGGTGGCCAATGCACGGAAGGTATGGGGAGGTATAGGTTGCGACTTTTGTAACTTGATTTCAGCTTAGAACTACTAGGATAGAACCTGGCGCAGCTTTTGATGACCGATTATACAAGCACGCTCATACCCGTGATACAAATACCCCCACAAGAAGGCGTCTCATACCCAAGCAATAGCACCCTGCACAAGACATAGACGATACTGTATAATACTGGCATAGCCAAATCGGGTGGATATTCAGAGTCGACGGGGCATGCAACTGCCGAGGGGGCGGACCTCAAGCTAAGCCCAGCTGTTCAATGTTCTTTTCTTACACGAACTTTTGGAGAGACTCGGTTATATGCGGGGCCCGTCCCCACCGAGTTGTCTGTCCGCGCCGAGTAGGAGCCCGCCGTCCCGGCACGGTCTGGCCTGTTTGCGGTCGACGCCGAGACTGATATGGGCTGAGAACTGAGTATACAGGGGTCTCCCCTGTCACTTTCTTATCTCCGTCTGACAGGTGGGCCGCACTACGAGTGCCTGTTGGGTCAATTCATGAAACATTTGCTCTGATATCCCTGAAAGACTTGCTCTTCACTGATCCTACGTTCGGCCTTGTGGGGCCAAATGCTTGTAAATCATCGGAGATAGCGCAGTGGCTAGACTCCAAGACCGAGTCCCCATTGCCGCTAGAGCTACCCGAGCTCGGTAGTGCCGAAGCCCGCCCTTCCCTGTAAATCCAGGTATTATGTATGATGGAAAACAAGTGCGGTGCGTGCGTCTTTGTGCATGCACACCTCCTGATCGTAGTCATTCGATTCTTGGATCGCCTGCGCGAATGACTGTCCTAGGTGCCGCCACTGCCGAGTACGAGCACAAAACATGAGCTTGTACGAGAACGATGACGGAGTCGTGCGTGTGCATTGCATAACACGGAGCCCGGCCCCGCGCCCCACCTCTAGGGCGGCAGCCATTAAGGAACGGGACAGCCAGGCATAAAAAACTGGTGGGGCAGGTCGGGTCCGGCTTTTGGGCGTCGGTCAAGCGAAATGCGCGAAGGCGAGCACGAACGCGAACACTACAGCTCGGTTCGGTTAATTTTTTTTGACGGGACCCGGGGTTAAACGTCTGGAGCTACTCGTACAACTCGTACAAGCATACTCGTTAGATGAGTCGTGTCCACCCTTTCTCCCTCCTTGATGCCCAACGTCTCCGCACGTGGACGGCCAACCCATGTCTGTGTGCTCCTCAAACGAGAACTAGTAAAGTGCTTGTAGAGAATTTACGAGGGGGCATGGCACCAAAAGAGGAAAAAGAAAGCGGGCCCGCCCCTCGTACTTGTAATAGCTCCAAATTTTGAAAAATAGAAAAAAAAAAAAAAAAAAACTAAAGAACAGACCGACTACGAGGATAGTTTACTCTTGCGACGGGCGCGGCTAGGAGCGGATGTTGCTGGTCAGTCCTAGGCCTAGGATGCCGTCATTCCTCGAAACAAAAATTTTCCCCCTCCCACCGGAAACCCAATTGACCCCGAAAGTCTGTTATCCCCGATCAGTTACACGAGCAAAATTAGCTTCTTACCGTCACCCTCCCTCAGTCACTCCATCGTAACTGGCGCTAACTATTAGCTGGTCGGAATTCTCCGCGCCTTGTTTACTAAGCCCTTTTGTTACTAATTATGCGCTGCCTATGACCCATAACAACAAATGACTGGCACAACTTGGCTTCCGGCATTTTTCCCGCCCCTCCTTCGCCTTCGGCCTCGGCACTTCGGCTCCGGTCCTCGAACTGGCATTTGCCAATTCCTTCGCTCGCTCGTTCGGTCCTTCGGTCGTCACCCCCCACCCCGGCTCGCTCTCTCTGTCTGGCTCTCCTTTCAACGCAACCACCATGCATGATATGACTGGACCTTGCAGCAAACCAAGACAAAAAACTTGGCACATGTCGTTCGCCCATGTCCGATCCTTCTGGAAGCCTTCGAAATTGTTCTTTTACGAGGCACCTTATCTCTGTTTGGTCACATCGGCGATTATGCTTCTTGCCGTGACTCCGAGATATTGAATGATGTATTGTATCCCAATCCGTAACTCCGCAGTCATCACTAATACAGAATAAGAGTAACTCGTAGATAGAGTAAAGAAGAAGAAAAAAGTGGTACCCGGAATTCCTTGCCGTACCGATCCTACCCACCTATCCACCTATCCACCCACACCCCCCCTTAGACGTTACTAACTAGAACGCCTCCTAGTTTGACAATGCTTTGACTACGTCACCTTGCTAGTCTCTTTTCCCCCATTGCCCCTTGCCCGTATATCCAAACCCATCTTGCTCTTAAACTAGCCCGTCGCCACCTCCCATTCCACTTTGTCTTCTCTCCTCCATCCCAGCTCTACTCATCAGTCGCGGTTTATATCCCCTTCGCCCCACTTACACCGTTCCACTATTCAGCCTCCGTCACTCGCTCACTTTGTGAATAACCTCGCCTCGCCTCGCCTTATATCCTATCGCCGATAACGTCACTAAGAGCCTGACGACTGGTGCTTAAGCTATTTATACCGTCATACCATCCTATACACCATACTACTACTTAATATAACAAACACCACACTTCTCCTAACAAGTGAACAACCGCCCCCCCAAGCCGTCACGATGTCAGCCCGGGCCGACCAAGCCCCCAGGGGCGTCCCCCTCGACGAGGTCGACCGCGAGATCCTAGAGGCCGAGCTTGACGCCCGCCTAGACTCCCAGGCCTACCAGCCCCGCCCCAGCGACGAGATCGAGCGGCCCGCCTCCTCGTCCTACTCCCCGCGCGACTCCACCCACATCCCCTACAACAGCTTCCCCGTTTCCATGTCCCGCGTGCCCACCCAGGGCGGCGGCGCCGACGAGCCCGAGCACCTGATGCGCATCCTGACGGAGCGCAGCCAGCACGACGAGACCGTCGGCCGCCGCGTCACGACCCGGCGCTCCAGCATCCGCCGGCGCGCGAAGCCCCTGCCCGCCTTCGGCGCCGACAAGCCCTACCCGCCCATGCTCCCCGAGCAGGAGGCCTACGTCGTCGAGTTCGACGGGCCCAACGACCCCATCCACGCCCAGAACTGGCCCCTTAGGAAGAAGATCATCATGGCGGGGCTCCTGGGCTACACCACCCTGACCTCCGCCTTCGCCTCCTCCGTCTTCTCGCCCACCATCCCCGCCATCGCGGCCGAGTTCAACGTCAGCTCCACCGTCGCCACCCTGGGCCTCACCTTCTTCGTCCTCGGCTTCGCCTTCGGCCCCTCCTTCTGGGCTCCCCTCTCGGAGCTGAGGGGCCGCCGCCTGCCCATCGTCCTCGCCATGTTCGGCTTCACAATCTTCTCCATCGCCGCCGCCGTGGCAAAGGACATCCAGACCGTCGTCATCTCCCGCTTCTTCGCGGGCCTCTTCGGCGCGGGTCCCCTGTCCGTCGTGGCCGCCGTCTTCGCCGACATGTTCGACAACCGCACGCGCGGCATCGCAATCACAATCTTCTCCATGACCGTCTTCACGGGGCCCATGTTCGCCCCCTTCGTGGGCGGCTACGTCATGGAGAACCCGACCCTGGGCTGGCGCTGGACGCAGTGGATCCCCGCCATCATGGGCGCCGCCGCCTTCCTCCTCGACCTCTTCTTCGTCGAGGAGACGTACCCGCCCGTCATCCTCGTCCAGAAGGCCTCGGAGCTCCGCCGCAGGACCCTGAACTGGGGCATCCACGCCAAGCAGGAGGAGATCGAGGTCGACTTCCGCGAGCTCGTCAGCCACAACTTCAGCCGCCCCATGCGCCTCCTCTTCAACGAGCCCATCGTCCTCCTCCTGACCATCTACACCGCCTTCATCTACGGCCTCCTCTACCTCTTCATCACCGCCTACCCGGCCGTCTACCAGCGCGTCCACGGCTTCGGACAGGGCGCCTCGGGCCTGCCCTTCATCGGCCTCATCGTCGGCCAGATCCTCGCGGGCATCTTCGTCCTCGCGCAGCAGCCGTGGTACATGCGCAAGCTGGCCGCCAACAACGGCGTCCCCATCCCCGAGTGGAGGCTGCCGACCATCATCGTCGGCGGCGTCTCCTTCACCATCGGCATCTTCTGGTTCGGCTGGACGGGCTTCACGAAGGACATCCACTGGATCGTGCCCACCATTAGCGGCATCTTCACCGGCTTCGGGCTCCTCTGCATCTTCCTTCAGGCCATCAACTACCTCGTGGACGCCTACCTCATGTTGTAAGTGTATTCCCATGTTCCCTTTTTTCCTCATCTCAGTTACACAGAATGGCTAACACCAAGTTTTCTCCAGCGCCGCATCCGCCATCGCAGCAAACACCTTCCTCCGCTCCCTCGCCGGCGCCGGCTTCCCCCTCTTCGCCCAGCAGATGTTCAAGGGCATGGGCATCCAGTGGGCCGCCACCCTGCTCGGCTGCGTCGCCGTAGTGCTCGTCCCCATCCCCGTCATCTTCTACATCTACGGCGCCCGCCTCAGGGCGAGGAGCTCGTTCGCCCCCACCCCCGCCGGCGGCTTCGCGGAGAAGAAGGACGAGGGCGAGAACGCCGTATAAATGCGTCTCACTTTCTCGCACTCTCTATTTCTCTTTTCACTTTTTCTTTTAGCGAAATTGTGTTTTTTTTTCTGTTTGGCATTTCGAGGATCTGCTCGGGGATATATATACCATCACATCGGAGTTATGGGCATAGATTGGCTCATTAAAAAGGGCATGGCATGTTTGGATACATTAGAACGGGCGGGTAGAGATGTTTACTTGTATGTCAGTCACAAGACATCGGAGGATGAGACGCCCGGATATAACGTCACGCATATATATATGAACATTCTAATACAAACATAATCTAATCCAATCCAATACTATCTTATCCGTCTTGAAGACCTATGGTGTAGAGGAGAAAGTAGGAGTCAGCCCATGGAAGTGCCGGCAAACTTACTTGCTCTAGCACCAGCTTACTTACATTCCTCACTTCTCATTCTTATACGGTATCGACCTATCCTGAGCTTGCTGTCCGACGTGCCGGAAGCAAAGCGGACAGGGATCGTGGGTATAAGCGATGCACCAACATATTGCAAGAACAACTACTCAATACTTTCTATACAAATAGGTTCCTCCTCTACTAGTAGATGGCCAAGATATATAGAGCCAACCGCCGCACGTCTATTCCCCGCCCCCTTTTCCCGAACCTTTACCTCCACTACTCCTCTACCCAACAGCCCCAATCAACCCCCCATTTTCATGACATCGTACGGCCCGCATCCAAGCGGTATGCGGCCTTGACCTGACCCACATTCACATCCACATCTACGCCTTCTGCTGCTGCTGCTCCTCGTAGTAGAGCTGCTCCGCCGACGTGATGCACTGCATGTTGGCTCCGAGCTTGTTAATCGTCTCCATCCACTCCTCCGTCTCGTCCGAATCGAACACGATGCCGCCGCCTGATCCCACAAGTTAGCTTCCGAACGAAGAATGAAAAAAAAAAGATAGAAAAAAGATCGGGATACTACTCACCAGCCTGGAGATACGCGACACCGTCCTTGACCAGCATCGTCCTCAGCGCGATACAAGTGTCCATCGCGCCCTCCACCGCCCTCCCCTCCGCGTCGATGCCCCCGTACCCGAAGTACCCCACGGCACCGGCGTAGATCCCCCTCTTCTCCCCCTCCAGCTCCGCGATCAGCTCCATGGCCTTCACCTTGGGGGCGCCGCTCACGGTCCCAGCGGGGAAGATGGACCTGAAGGCGTCGAACCTCGTCTGGCCCTCCCTCAGCACGCCCGACACCTGCGACACGAGGTGCTGGACGTGGCTGAACTTCTCCACGACCATCAGGTGGTCGACGCGGACCGTGTACGGGTCGCCGACGCGGTTGACGTCGTTGCGCGCCAGATCCACCAGCATGACGTGCTCCGCGCGGTCCTTGAGCGACGACCGCAGCTCCTCGGCCAGCCTCTCGTCCTCCTCGAGCGTCTTGCCGCGGCGAACCGTGCCCGCGATGGGGTGGGTGATGACCCTTCCGGCCTCGGTCTTGACGAGGAGCTCGGGCGAGGCGCCGACGATGTGGAAGTCGGCGCAGCTGATGTAGAAGAGGTAGGGCGACGGGTTGACGGTGCGGAGGTGGCGGTAGATGTTGAAGGGGTGGAGGTTCGTCGGGCGCGCGAACCGCTGCGAGGGCACGCACTGGATGATGTCGCCCGAGACGATGTGCGTCTTCAGCCTCGTGACGTGGCCCTCGTACCCGCTCTGCCCGATGTTGGACGTGTACTCCTTGCCCAGCTCGATGGGCTCCTGCTCGGGGATGGGGATCTCGGGCGAGTTGAGGACGCCCACCAGCTCGTCGATCCTCGCCTTTGCCTCCGCGTACGCGTCCCCCAGGCCGGCCGGGTCCTCGGGCACGTGCAGGTACGTGATGACCTTGATGATGCCGTAGAAGCGGTCAAAGGCCACGACGGTGTCGAACATCATGAACAGGGACTCGGGGATCCCCAGGACGTCCTTGGTGTCCTCCCTCCTCGTCTTGGGCTCGAAGTACCGCACGCAGTCGTACCCCACGTACCCCACGGCCCCGCCCGCCATGGGCGGCAGGGTCACGCCCTCGACGTTCGCGACCACGTACTTGGAGAGCTCGGCCTCGAGGCCCGGCAGCGGGTCGACCTCCTCGCCATGGCCCTTGCCCGTGACGAGGACCTTGCGGGGCGCCGACCCGACGAAGCTGTACCGCCCGACCTTCTCGGTGGCGGCGCTCTCGAAGAGGAACGAGTACGAGCCGTTATCGCGGGACTGGGAGTGCGCCGAGACCTTGAGGTAGGCGGCCGACGGCGTGATGAGGTCGGACGAGATCTGGCGGTAGCAGGGGACGAGGTTGGGTTTCCTGGAGCCGGCGGGGGTTGGCTTCGCGAGGAGGGCTTGGATGGTCTCTAGGGAAGGGACGACACCTCGCTGGTGGTGGGGGTTAGCGGGGCTGCGTGATCTGCAACCGGGGGGATCTGGAGGGGGCAATTGAGACGTACTGGCGCCGCCATTGTGATTTTCTGCTTTTGCTTTTTCGAACGGGCCGTTCGAGGGGCGGGTTTTGGGGGTCGGTCGAGTGTCGTCCGGGGGTTTGTTCTGCTCAAGTTGAGGTTGAGGTTGAGTCACGGGCGGTCTGACGACGGGATCGGAGGGATGTTCAATGTGGACACCGCGCTTGTACTTTTTTTTTGTCCCGCTATTCGCCCGCCTAGTACAAGGAGCCACCACAAATAGATCTGGGGTCTTCCTAATAATGTATGGTGTCGATCGGATATTTCGGGGGAAATATTTTAGATTTATATAGATTTTAATAGTCAATTTCCTGGTTCGTGCTGCAGATATGGAATCTGCCTGCGACTTGAGCCGTCGTTATCATTGCACACAAACCATGGCCGAGCTCGGCATACCTCACCTCTTGACTTCACCCTCCAAATACTTGTGGTATCTCCGTTAAACCCGCCAATGTGAAAGCCAAGCTATTCTTAAAGAACAGCGCCCATTGAAAGTACAGTATATAAAAACTAAAAAGAAAAAAAAAACGGGCATATCAAGCATATGGCCCACAGACGTGCAGTCTTCCAATGCCCTCTTCCTCCTCCCCAGCTAGATCCTATCGGAACCGCCTAGCTCTCCACAGCGGCCGCCTTCACCCCGAGCAGCCTCCCCTCACCCGCCAGGAGCCCGACGACGAAGTATTCCGCCCTCGTCGCGTCCTTGGCAACCCTGTAGACCCTCACGTCCGCCCCCTTGACGGCCTTCGTGACGGCCTCAACCACGTCACCGTAATCCCCGCTCCGGTTCCAGTCCGAGGTGTCCCTGATCTCGACCTCGGCATTGGAAGGGTCCCAGTGCTCGACCAACTTTGCGAATTCCACTGCTCGTGTCGCCGGTTAGCTGTGCTCCATTCACAATAAAAAAGAAAATAAGGGGAGAAAAAGTGCAAATAAAGAATATAGAAACGTACCTTCGGTGGGTAGGTCGCTCCCATCCCACCTCAAGCTGACAGGCACGAACCCCTCGTCAGCCTCACTGACGTAGAACTTCCCCCTCGTGACCCCCGCCAGTACGCTCGGGACCTCCTCTCCCTCGTCCAGGCTCTTCAGGTCCCTGGCCCCGGGCGACGTCGCCGCCGCGTGCGTCCGGCCCTGTGACGGGTCCTGGTTCGCCTTCTCCAGGAACGCGGCGTATGCGTCGTCGGAAGCCATCCTTATCTGCGCGGCGGGTCCGGTCTTGGTAGTAGTCTGGGTCGCTGGCGCCCGGGCCTGTATTACGGGTGTCGCGGGGAAGGTTCGTAGCGCGCGGGTGGTTGGCCGGCCGTGGATGCGACGTGTGGTGACGGTGGTGATGCGGCTGGACGCTGCGATGCGTGTCGCGATGGGTGATAGTCTCGCCAGTTTGTCGTTTGGATAGGAGTCGAGTTTTGTGAACAGGAAAGAGAAGAAGCGCGTGTTGACCGATCTACACGAGGGATGGGCAGCAATATTATTATACGGTTGCGAGGGAAGACGGAAGCTGGATGCAATCAATGTTGGGCAAGGGAGTCCTCCCAAAACCGGGTGCCTGAAATATGCGTGACTATGCAATGACGCACATGGTGGGGCAACACAACCACCACATTCATATTTCGAGTGGTCAGGTCAGACTGAATGGCGGACAACACCCGAAACACACCTCTTTCCTCCTTCGCCCTGTCGCTATAAATTGTTCGTAGAAGCCTTTCAGAGTCAATCGCTTGCCCGAAGTAGCCCTCGAAGCAGAAAAATGGGATATATCACCATCCAACCATTCAATGTCACTCGTGTGGCTCCTTGGTTAATTGTGCAACGCTCATATTCATCAATCACCGTCATGTACCTCGGCTCTAGGCCCTGGCTACAGGAGAGGCCTCCATGCTCAAGTCCCCCTTCTTCCACCCCTCCCCTCCCTCCTCGCAAGTATCCATGATGCATGGTCAGGAATACAAGAAAATACGTATTGTACAAGAATCCTTCCAGGTCGCCTGATCCCCCTCCTGCTCCGACCCCCCCCCCCCCCCTAGCTCCCGTAAAACTCCCTATGCGATATAAACAAAGCCCGCATCGTAAAACAAAAGAAACGAAGAAAACGAAAGAGACTTCGCCAATGTTCAGTAACCAAGAACACCTAGCCCATAAATCCGCATCCAGTTCTGCCTTTGCCCCCGCCCGAATAGTGTATTTTAAGGGTTTTATGTACCAGAAAAGACCCGAAACACCGGTTGCTGTAGTCGCCGAGTCACGCCCCTGACCGCGGGTGGCCCCCTTGGATCTCCTAAAGCGCCTTCTATGCCGGAGAGGATGACCCGTGTGGGAAGCGCATACCGAGAACGAAGCGCCGCTTGTTCGAAGGGATGGAAGAAAGATAGAGAGAAAAAAGAAAACACCCCATAGGGTCTTCGGCAGATTACCGGAAGTTGATAACGGCAAGCTAAGAGAGCAGAAAATATTAGCAGCTGGTGCTGGGTGAAGATGGAATACAAGCGAGGGCCAATCAACTTACCTTGCTGTTGGCGCCGTAGGCCAGCTTTTGTCCCAGGGCATCCCAGCATAGACAGTGCTCGTCCTCGTACGGCTCCCTGTTCGCCTTGGGGCTCAGAGACGCTGGGTTCGGGGTGAGGCTCCAGCTGGCCCTGGGAATCACGTGCTCACCAACCTTCCAGATGAGCACGTGGTTGACGGTAGCGCCGGCGATGAAGGCACCGTCCGGGGTAAAGGCGAGGGCCACGATCGGCGCTTCCATCATCAGAGAGTGCTTGGCGGGGACGTGGGGCTTACGCGCGTCCCATATCGCAATCGAGCAGTCGTCGCTGCCCGACGCGATCAGTCGCTCGTCTTCCATCGGGTCCGTCTGTAGAGGCTGCCACTCTAGAGCCGTGACGGGCCCTGTATGTACAGCTACCGATTCTCGCTGGCCAGACTCATACCAGATCTACAACGACAGAAGCGTGTTAGCGAGATGATCACGTGGGAGGTACTGGGGTTGAAGACCTGAGATTACTTACATCGATATAACCCTTCTCACCCGCCGTCACGGCGAGCTTCGACCGCCAGTCAAACAATACATGGGCGTATCTGTTATCGTTCAGCCCCGTATCGAAGTCCTTCGCGAGCTCGATCGAAGACCCCGTGCAGTGGAGCGCCCGTAGGAGGTCCCCGCCGCAGACCAAGAAGTCGGTCTCATTTATCCACGCCACATCCACTGGCCATTTGTGTTGGTCATGTCCGTGTAGCGAATACGACTGCGAGGTGGACGTGACCGAATTGAATACCGTCACTGCCGCGCTTCCGTTCTCGACCGAAACAGCTAGAAGGGCAGTATCGCTGGGGTTCCACCGCAACTTGGTCACCGGCTGCTCCGAGACTTCGAGGCGTTGGAGGTGCACGCCGTCGGGGGTCCAGATATTTATGCACGCCTTGAGCCCGTGGTCGTTCGCAACAGCAATCGCAGTCCCATCCCAGTTCCAGGCCATGGCCGTCATGGTGGCGTTCGCGTGCGTTCCCTCTTCGATCAGGTCGCGACATGGTTGATCCGCTCCGTTCACGTGACTGGATGGTGGCCTGTCTCCGTTGGGTAGGCCACCAGGTGTCGAGCGGGTGACGGTCCAAACACGGGCTAGCGCGTCCGTACCAGCGGCCGCCAATCTCGATGGGTCCTTGGGGTTCCACTGGCAATGCAGCAAAACCGGGGCGGCGTTTTCTCCATTGCTGAAGCCCACAGGCGTCGCCCCCGAGGTTAGGTCCTCGTCCCTTAGCCGTAAATATCTCGTCTCGGGCGCGAGCTCTTGTACTTTTTCGACTTGAGTCCCCTGGTCCGGGCCATCGGTCTGTGGGATAGCGACGGGTGCCGATTCGCCTTCCAAGGGCGATGGGTAAGCGTGGCTACTCTCGACGGAGCCGCCGTGATCAATTCCCTCCATGGGCGTCGTTGTGGCCTGGTCTGGTTGATGTTCGAATCCGTTGCTTAGGCGCTGCTTCTTTGCCATCGGAGGCGAGCCGTGCGATTCCCCCGCCAGGTCCTGGGGCGGTGGCTCGATTTGACGTTTCCTTGAAAATCGATCAACAACCTCGTCCACGCCGCTGTCGTCCTCCCCCTCTGCCTCTTCTGATCCGTCATGCTCTTCTACTTTTCGCGGTGGCTGTACTACCAGTGGGCCAAAGATACCAGACTGTGTTCCCTCCGCCACGACTCCACGCTCCGCTGCCTAAGGTCGCAAGTTAGTTCCGATCGGGTCGTTCGCCCGGACGCAATCGCGCGGGTACGCTTATTAAAGTTGAAGGGTGTCCGCCAGGCCGGCGGTGGTGAAGTCGGTGAGAAGACGGGTGGGAGTTCTAGTCGGCGAGAAAGAATGTGTGGGGGGGGAAACGCCCGCATGCGTCACGAGTCCATTTAAAACTTACCTGTCTTTGTACATATTGCCTTTCGAGTGAGTTGTAAATGAGACCTTTGTTGATGACCGATACAAGGGCGTGGGTCTTGATATGTGGCGCGAAATCAAAATGCCGATGAGGCTCCTGGATGTGCCACTCCTTCTGGAATTTTGCTGCTGTTTCGCGATAATCTGAGGGTGCAGGAAATTCAAGGTTAGGACAGGCACACGGTGCGCACGGTACGTTGTTTGGGGGGCCCGTCACTCAAAAACTATACAGGTAAAAAGGAAAGGGGGGGGGGAGGTGGGCGCCGCTTCAGATCTTCAATCTCACACAGGAGCCTGAGTTTAGTACGTACTTCCTTCAAGTAGATATCTGTGACGTGACCCCGAGAAGGGGCCAAGATGTTAGCAAAGTGGATGAGATTTCAATGTGACCGTTAAGCGAGGCGGAGGTAATGGAAACGGGCACCATCCGAGGTGGAACGGGGAGGTGAGAGGATGAGAGTGAGGGCGAGGCGGCGGCGGGCTTGACAAACCTCCAGACGAGAAAGTTGAGTCGATCCGAATCGAGAAGCTCCTTCATCGCGGCAGGCGTGCAGCCGCTGTCAGGCTGGTGCGAAGGGATCGAATCGCGCGGAAAATATGCGTCTCGCGTTGAAACGGCCTCAGAAGTCGTATGCATGTGTTGCGGGGGTTCGACGGAGTCCATGGATACCGCCTAGTCGGGATTTCGTGATTGTTGATGAGGGAAAGAAGGGTGAGGTGAAGGAAGAGGGCGGATGGATTACCGGCTGGCGAATTTTTGGTGGTCTGCTTGGTTACTCGTTACGCCAGCGAGCGCCAGGGGACGCTAGTACTCCCGAGCCCAGACCAGACTACAAGGATACCTGAGAGGCACACGCGCCTGCGAGGGTACAAGCACAGAGTTGTGGGTACGTACTCGTATCTCCAGTCCAGATTTCCTCCTCCAGGCTGATACCCCAGGTTAGGACAAGTCAATTCGAGGGTACGTTCCCCATTGGCACAAGGTACATCTGAATCAGCGCGGCACCCTGTCGACGAGGTACCTGCTTTATGTTGCGACCGACCGCAGGGTGGGACGGGAGTGGGCGAGCTTCAAGGTTGGGGGAATGGCGGGGCGTGGGTCCACGAACGCTTGTACAGGTACTTGTGCAGGGACACAAGGATATCCTAGTACAAGTATATGGTACTTGAATGTGCACTAGTAATCAGTGAGGGAAGCTGGCGATGCGCTAAAGGTTGACGGTACACGTACCTCTGCATTTGAATGTGGAACCAATCCCCCTTTTGGTGCGCTAGCAAAGAGCTTTTGCTTGCAGGTAGGTCGTCTCATGAGTGAATGTGGCCGATGGACCTGTACCAGATCTGGGATCGGAGAGTTTCAAGTGAGGATGTTTCTCTATTTCCCATCGTCGCACACCCCGTGACAACCGAAGTAATTGCGCATATTAAGGAACAGGGGCCAGGCCCACGGAGGCCACCACCCAATAACCAAATAAATCCAGAGGAATTTCGCCGTGTACCTTTTTAGGAGCCTGGAACCAAAGCAGGGGGAATCAGGAGGTCCCCCATTCGATATGGTACTCGTTCATCTTCCGTAATTGACTAGCGGTGCCTGCCTGGTACAAGTACGGTACTTGAATCTGACGAACGACAGGAGGGTCGGAAGGCGCCACGATGCCCTTCCGTCACCGGTGCGACGTGTGCGGAGTACGAACAGACGGAGTACGACTGTACAAGCTACCATGGAGGGCTGGACATTGACGTACCGAGAATACCCTTGTAGGCGCCGAACTGGGACAATGGGATTGTGGAGCCGACCCTTCTCCCATGGACGCTTGGAACATTCGGAGGGGTCGGGTACGTACCCTCGATATCTTTGAAGGTTACGATTCCGCCTGTGTGTACGAGTCGCCGTTGGGCTAAACCAACCACGGATGGGTTTCCAAAGCTGTCTCTTCAGGGTACAAGACAACCATAACTTCCGTAGTACCGCCGTGACCACACCCACGTCCCACGCATCTTGATCTGCACGGCATCCCATATTAATCACACTCCCACGACCGACCCCCCCTTTGTAGCCACAACCCGACCCTCGTGCAGGCGCTCCGGAACGTATCCGTACATGGACGAGTACTCGCACTTAAGAGCAGGCGACCTCAATTTGCATGACCACCTTTTGGTCTTCACGCGCAGCAAGGGGAAAAACCCTCATCATGACTCTTCTATCCTGCGAGTACCACACCCCGGGCGCTACTTCGAGATTGAGACGGTCGGCCTCCTCACTCGCTTGCTCATTCTGGAAATAGCAGTGGATAGGGCATCGAGATTTATTTACCCCATACAAAGATCGGACACACAATGGGCTCCAATTATCCCCTCCGGGACGAATCTCCTGTTGCCTGCACAAAGTACGAGTACTGGTAGGTGACTGGTGTTCAGCCGCCCGCAGGTCAAGGTCAGGTTTCGCCACCACCATGGGGAAACCTTGTGGAAGGGGATGGGAAGGGAGGGAAGCCACAAATCAGTCGGCAGCCATGCGCGACTATCCCGTTTCCGGCAGCCTACTCCCGTTCGTTCGCCGACGGGTCATGTCACACGGCCGCTTGGCAATCTGGAAAGTACATGTGTCTATTTACTCGTACTGCCTGTTCGACCCGCAGCGGGCAAAAAAAGGGCCTAATCGAGAAGGATATCACCGCTCGTATACGAGTACCTCGCGAGTAATGTGTCACTGCAGATTATTACAAGTACCCGCCGCGGATCTACGTACTGGTAAGACGTACTCGTACTGGTTGAGGGACGAAGGGGGAAGTCCCGGTGGCCTGCCCAGCCCGTAGGTATGTACATGTATGTGCCCTGATGTGGCGGGAATCGTGGAGCCCCACGAACAAGCTGATCAGCCTCATGTCTGCGCTTCCCCTGGCATTCGGGGCCAGTACGTGGTAGACCTTTCACGACGGGGTTTTCTAAGGGTACTCCGCCCATTCGAGAACGAGGCATCTGGCAAAGAACTCCAGCCCAGGGGCTGCCAGGCTCATGATCGTCAGACTGGAAGGTTTCTTCTCCGAAGCCCCGAAGGAACAGAACACTAAAGGTACCCAGTACGAATATCCACCGAGGTAATACAAGGATGCGTCAGTGATCAATGCGTGCACCAAATTCTGCAGACGGGTAGGCCCCGCTCCACTTGCCAGGGTTCAATCCCCCCGACAAGTAGTTATGTACAAGCACCATACCATGCATGTCCCCCACTAGTCCCAAAATTAGCCAGCGCAGAGGCTTAGCCCCGAACCAGGTCGAACGGCAACTGTTGACCGAGGCGAGCAAGAGTGGACCTGCAAGGAGGAGAGAGCAGGAAAGAGAGGAGAAAAAGGGCCAGCGGTCGAGGCGAGAGGATCATGCACGACAGCCTGAACCAGGAACGACTTCTCCATTGCCCATGCGTGACGCCAACAGCCCCGAAGAACGAGATGATGCAGGGAACCAGGACTAGGGAAACAAACAGGGCTGTACCTACCTTCGATGGCGCCCCCCCCTTTCACCCCCCGAACACGCCCCCCTGCAAAAATGGGTCCGGACCCGAAGCCTGTTTCAAGTTACCTTTCCCGGCAGCCAATTTGGAAAATTTCCGCGCACGTGACTGAGCCTCGAATTGTCCCAAAGCGGATAGAGGCACTGCTGACTAAGAATGTATCCATTCCCACCCGAAAGAGTTCCTGAATAAGAATGACACTAGTGAGAAGGCCAGCTAGTCCCTCCCAAGCTCCGAATATGCCGAGATTTTACCGCTCCTTGGTCATCATACCTTGGCATCCATCCAGGCAAGGACAGCTTCACTGCAGTAAGGGAAAAAGCCAGCCAGCGCAGACAACCGAAAGGGAAAGGGAAACACGAGAGGCTCACAAGGCCTTGCGAGAAAGGACTCCCCCGAAAGCAGCTTATCGCCGCCGAAAAGCCGAAGACGTCGGATCGCTACAAAACAAACGAGCAATCATGCCACCCAGACTAAACATCCCGCCGGTGACTCGGACTATCCTGCTGGTGCTAACCGTCCAGTCCCTCCTTAACGCGGCGATTCGGTATCGCCAGTGGACGTCGAACTCCAACATCGTCATCCCCTACCTCGTCTTCGTCCCACAGCTCTCTATTGTATACCCGTGGACCCTCCTGACGACGACGTTCGTGGAGAACAATGTGTTCACGCTCGCCATATCAGCCGCGACGATATTCCATGGCGGGAGGTATTTGGAGAGGGCTTGGTCGTCGGCCGAGCTCGCGAAATTTGTTGCCATCGTCTCCGTCATCCCTACCGTGCTCTCCTTCGCGACGTTAGTGACGTTCTTTACCCTGACTGGGAACGAAGGGTGGACGTACGTAGAAAGAGAACCCCCCCCAAACCCCCCCCCCCCCTCTTTTTGACCTCGAGCGAAGCTAACATGTGCCGGAAACTCTTAGCCTCACTGTCATCGCGGGGACCGTTTCCCTCCAAATATCCCTGCTGGTCGCATTCAGCCAGCTCGTTCCCGCCCACACCGTCACCCTCTTCCGCGGTATCCTCTCCCTCCGGGTGCCCCGCTTCCCCATCCTGTACATCTGCGCCGTGGCCGTCCTGGCCATGACGCCGCTCATGACGAGCGCCTCCTTCTTCCTCGCAACATACGGCTTCCTCACCAGCTGGACGTACCTGCGATTCTACAAGCGCGTCTTCCCCGACCTCGACTCCTCCCAGCCCACGTCTCTCCGCGGCGACGCCAGCGAGACGTTCGCGCTGGCCGAGTTCTTCCCCGGCCCCGTGAAGCCCGTCGTCGCGTCACTCTCGACCGCCGTCTTCGACGTCCTCGTTAGCCTGCGCATCTGCACGCCGTTCTCCCAGGCGGAGATATCGGCCGCGAGGGGCGACAACAACTTCATCCAGAGGACCGCGCCCGGCGGCGCGAGGGCAGAGGCCGAGCGTCGGCGGGCCCTGGCACTGAAGGCGCTCGACCAGCGGCTCCAGGCCGCGGCGTCGAACTCCGCGGCGCGATCCCAGCCCACATCATCTACGCCCCCGCCGCCGCGGGAGCCCACGGGGCCGACGGTGCAGACGCAGCCGGGAGCGAGCACGCAGACGGCTATGACGACTCAGCCGACTGCCATGCTAGGAGAGACGAACTACACGCCTGATAATGAGGGGATGGACAAGGGGTCCGCTTAATCTCGCGGTACTACAGCACCACGACGACGACGGGACGAACGGTAAGCTGGGATTCTGCTCTTTATTTTATTTTACGCTATGCTTCGTGAGCGGAACTGCTGGCGGTCATACTGGTTTAGATGGGAAGGAAGGAAGAGTGGGGTGGGGGGTATGGAACTGGGACAAGTTGTGAATACTTGGAGGCTCATTATACCTACTTTTGTACTGTGTTGGGAAACCGGAATCTGCGAGGCGTTGCCTTGCTCACCTTGACTGTATGTAGTTCTAATATGTATTTACGTGTTCTTGGTGGAAGCTAAGCTCTCTATCTAGTACAGGTGCTTGACTGTACCTGTACTTTTTTTTCTGACGACTATCTTTCGACCACATCATATCGTGATATCTCAAGACGGGTCGTCGCGTTGGTCCACCTTGGTTGTCCCGGCCTGGCGGCGCGACGGGATGGGATGGATACGGGCTGATATGGCAGGGAGGGCTGTGAAGCCGTTGCTCTTACTATACATGCAATTACCAGTTATGAGTAATACATGTCTGTGAGACGCACCAAAATCGCTTCCAACGCCGTTAATGTTGAGGACGGATATGGCTCGGCCTGAACTTTAATGATAGGTAGGCCTCCCGCCCTTCAATGACGGGATTCCATCGGAATTTACCCAACGTGGCATTTCACGTGCGTCCACCAACAAGGAAATGGAAGTAATTATACCAAGAAAGAAATGGCGACAATGCAAAGTCGAGGGAACGCCGAGACCGCGATGGCACCGGGCGCCGGCCGTTTCGTCGATCGGGAGTCGATCCCTGCCGCGGCGCGGCACCCCCTTGGCAGATCCCTGAGTAATTGCCAATGTCTCTCTCTTGAGAGGGCGGGCCGTAATAACATCTCTCTTTTTGTCCCGTGAAACCGAGTCTGGGACCGGTCTGGGACCCCGTCTCAGTCCGCGGGCAGGCACTGGTTTGTCCGTGGGGAATAGGAGCAGAAAAAGGAGCATTTTCTCCGACCACTCTCACCCCTCTCCCCCCACGTACCCGATTTACTTGTAATGCCGGTATCTAAATCTTCTTTGCTTTGCCTGGTAGTCCAGATTTGTTCCTTCTATGAAGTAATCTGAGTGCGTGGGTGGGCTGCTCTGCTCTCTTGACGTTTGAGACACATCAAGACACCGTTTCTGGGGAATATCGGCTTCGAACCGTCATTTCATTTCTCATTTCATCTCATCTTCCTTCTTCCTTCTTTTTCTATTTTCCTTTTCTTTCCTCTCTTCCTTGTTAAATCTCACCTGCAAGCTTGTTAGGCATGCATGATTCGGGCCTTACTTGATACTCGTATTATCGCACAGACAGCTAATTAGGAGAACGTCGGAAGCAAGGTAGCAGCTGTCGGCCTAATGCATAACGCACGCTTGTGCAAGTAGTTACGAGCACCACGAGTACAAGTGCCAAGTAATGCGCTGTCTCTCCCCCCCCTTCCCCCGGGTCCGGGGCAGCCCTTCCGCGCCTCTGATCTCCCAGATCGCAGCGAACGATTGTTGAGGCTGATGACTAGTACTCCATGCACCTACAAGTAGTACCAAGAAGTTTTCCTCGCACAAGCATATTACCTGCTTTTGTTGGACACCATACCTTCGGATACACCTACTTTTTTCGGGGACCCTCCTTTCGTGGAATGAACTGGGGAGTGGACGGATTGTCGCCCGCCGTCGCGGCGTAGTACTACCGAGAGCCGGAGACGGAGAAATACCACATAATACAAGTACGTATAATAGTGGCTGTGGGCAAACGGATCGGATTCGTAGGACAGGGGGGCTGTTATCTTATGTCCATTCATTCTTCATCCCCCATCCCTCCCGCCAGCCACGCTACGCGCCCCCGTTTAATCCCCATAAGGAACGAGATAATGTATTTATTATTGGGCAAGCCCGGCAAGGCACAAATATTGCATGTACTCTTACTGTGAGAACTTTCCACGGTGGGGGTTCTGACAAGTACTCATACTCGTTCAGCAGAATCTGTTCCCCTTCGCCCAGCCTGGTACGGATTACATGTATGTACAATGGTAATAAGGGCGTCCGGCCAAACAGAGCTTCGCTCCTCTCCAGCTTTCATGGTTCCAACTAGCCGAGACCCGCCAAAAAGGGGTACAGGCGGGAAACGGAAGCTGACGGGATCGGCTCACCCACGCAGTCCAAGGGAAAGGGGGTAGGATCCTTAAACTCGTTCGTGGTACGAGCATCCTTGTCAAGGGCGAGTGACATGACTACAAGTAACGCCCGCCATTCCTTGTCCCCCCACCAAAATGGTCGCGGCAGGTGGAGTCGTTCGCCCGTTTGGCTCGTGTGTCTCACTCATCGAACAAGAAACAAATCCGCAAGAAAAAAACCCGCGGCGCGAAGCTCGCGTTCCACAACCTATGTAATATGCGGCGCGCAAGATCGTGTTTTTACAGCTTCTAGCTCGATGAAGAGGGGGGGGGGGCTGAAGGGAAAAGGAAAAATAATAAAACTCAATGAGAAAGGCTATCTCCTCTTGCGCAAAATGGATTTCACCTTTTGCATCTCGCAAATCCGATCTTGTGAAGGGCAAATGCCAGATTCCAGACGGAATTACTCTAGTACTCTTTCGGACTGCGTCCGTTGACGGTTTTGGAAGGCGACGAGGGGGGTGGGAGGTGCTGGGGTGCTCGACAAGGGGGGGGGGGGGTCGGGGAGGTGTCTCAGACCGGGATGCCTGATTGTGGTTGATTCGATCTGCGCCGATCCCTCTGGAAAGGACTCAAGCTGAAGGCTGGAAATTGGCAACGCAATGAGACGAGGTCGAGGTGGAGGATCCCCCTTCCTCTCAACTCACCCTGCGAAAGGATCGTGGGGAGGGAAGCATGCTCATTTTGCGAATGGGCAGGCAAGTTTTAATTCGTGATCGCCTCAGCCCAGTCGTGTGCAGATTCAAAGTCAGCACGTGTGGTGTTTGCTGTAACCCAATTAGGAACCTTCGGTGGAGTAATACTCCAGCGATGACATTAATCCAATAATAGAGTTGGCACCAGGAACTGCGCCCAGTCACATCATCCCGCCTCCTCCAAATAATTAACGTAACGTGGAAGGGAGCACAAGTAACCGTGGAGTAACATGTATATAATGGCGTTACGCCACAAGTGGAAGCGCCACACCCGGGTCACCTGAAGGAGTCGATCCGAACATGGGAGCTGCAAAGCCCAAGCGTCGGCCAAGGGGCGGGAGGGGGCGATGAGATGAAACTGCCCGTGGGCGTCATGTTATTTCAGGGCTTTTGCTCGGCAAACCACAGAAAAACGTGCGCTGCACCTTTCGTGTGGAGATCGTCGGGCTGCACCGCTGCCGCCGTTGGCGATGGGGCAAGCACGGGTACCTTATAGATATATGCCAAGCAAGGTACGGTAAGCTGGGGAGGAACACTCCCTCTGTCCACCTGTCGCATGGGTTTCGACAAACAACGGTGAGGTTCAATTATGACGGTTCTCGTGACCTATGGAAGAAGCAAACCTTGTATGTACGTGGTCTATTAGACACAATTCAATCTTGAACGGTATACAAGTTACAAAACATTGGAAGTGACACTAGCCGCCGGAATAGGATCGATAGACTCCGCAAAGTGACTAAGTGTCGGTACTGCGGAGTACTATTAAGGTACCCGTACCGAGTACGTACATCTCATCTCTATCGGGTTCCACGTCGTGCATCCGGAGTAATATGCAGGCTCCCAAGCAGGGTAGCGACTTTTTCGCTCCCCCCAGATGTGCACTCCGCTGGTCGGAGAACGGGTGAGCCGGGACTTTATCCGCAGCAACAGGGGGGGGGACCGCCACCTGGGTCGCAAAGCCACGCACTACACACCACCTTCATACCGACTGAGGATTCGGACCATTGGGAGGGGGCGTCCCCTCCACTCCCAGATACGGACTAATCCAGGGTGCATTTGCCGGCTACTTCCTTGTCAGTATGTACATACAAAGCATCGTGCATGCAGGAGGCTGAAGGGGGGATGGGAACACGCACCCATGCAAGAGGGGTACGTACCTATTGACCCCACCACCTAATACGTACTTGTACATTTATGTACAGGTAAGCAGCAAGGCAGAGACTGAAAAAGGCAGGAGCACTTGGGTGGACACGGGCGGCCAAGCCGATGCTGGATTCTGGAACTTGATTTTTCCCACCCACCGCTGGTTCGCGGGCCCGGAGCATTTTCAACGACTTTGTCGGAAGAAGGACCCGCCCCGATCTTTTTGGGTGGGTGGTACAGCCATTACTGAAGAGTCATGGATATTTTCTAATATGTTCCGTGCCCACCACGGAAGATACAAGTATGACGAACGATGAGGAACATGTGCAAGTACAAGTATTAATAGTTCATCGCCCTGTCACCGACGTGCTCTGACAGGAGATAGAGGGGGGCTTATCTGGAGGGTCTATTTTCATTGACTTGTACTACTACTCGCACGAGTGCCCAGTATGTAGCACTTGTGTGTACGTAGAGACCCCCCTTACAAGTAAGAGTACTCGTAGAGGCACACCTATTTGACATTATCGCCAGCTGCATGGCGCGCGCATCGATTTACAGGGTGACACGAAAGCTTGCACATGGACCCGGTCATCGGGCAAGCCTTTGCCCGCGGAATTCCAGGCAATCTTGCGGGCTGGAGGCAGAGTGATGAGAAATAACGTGATTGCACGACGAGAACTAGCCTCTCGTGCATGGAGAATGGCACAGTGCCGCGGGGGTGGAGTGGAGTAAGTGGTGGACGCATGGTTCGCGAACAATTCTGGGGAATGGGGAAGGGGGAATGGGGCCGAGAAGTTGGTCCCCGGCATTGAAGCATAGCAAATCGATTGGGGGAACGCCTCCCCCCTTTCCCCCTTTCCGGCAAGGGCCTAGACATTGAAACTTCTCCCCCATCATTCCCCATCCCTATATCAACGGGCACGGAAATTATTAATATGTTCGGTTAGGGTGGGTTTGTGCTATGGACGAACGGTATCTTCGGGGAGGTAATATATTATATGAATTGCCATCCCTTTTCGACCCGGCCAATGATGCATCCGATACCCGCCCTACCTTCTGTACCCCCCGTTGCGACGGGAACATACCCCGTACCTGTAATTGCAACCGCGGGGCTATATATGATATACAGGTACAAGTATGGATCTCCGGCAGTAGCAATAGTGGCGCCTCTATAGGGCACCGGTTGAAGACAAACCGAACACCCCCCGCCTCGCTTCCTCCCTCCTGAGAAGATGGGAATCTGATGGGAGACATGGGGGGGCATGGATGATTAAGAGTTGGGCCCGGCCGATCACGACGAATATGAACCGTAACCGAATCACCCCA
Organism: Cephalotrichum gorgonifer; assembly: GCA_900312665.1. Lineage (NCBI taxonomy): Eukaryota > Fungi > Ascomycota > Sordariomycetes > Microascales > Microascaceae > Cephalotrichum > Cephalotrichum gorgonifer. The sequence goes on along the minus strand of ONZQ02000008.1, from coordinate 984,199 downwards.
AGAGTTGAAACCGCCGATCGCCGCCGATTAACTTGGACCTGCCCGCGAGGGGGATGTTCGGTCGAGTACCATGGTGGTCCCTTTGATCGTCGACGTTCTGGAAGTATAATACTCAGTCAGGAACGCCGATTATGGGGTTGCTCGGCAGATTCCCAGCCCGGGTCTGCCGCCGTTCTTTGAGACGGCGGGCGGGCACGTTGGGGATTGCGGCCGTCTCGGCCGATCGACCAACCGTGCATGGACCGTGGCAACACAGATCGAAGCTTGCTCGGGCGGATCCGACGATGCAGGTCAGGTTTTGTTCCCTTGCCGAGAGCAACCCTTTGCGGCCCCCTTTCTTCCAATTTTCTCCTTCTGTTTCGCAGTTTGCTCTGAAAAATTTTCAACTTTTGCCGGGATGGAGATCAATGCGAGTAATTACTTCGCTCATCGCTCCTTTGTCCGTTCTTGTAGCGCTTCTAGGTTCCTGTCGTACTCCTGGGAAGGGCGCATCTCTTAAATCGACACCAATATTATGCATAAGGTTGTGGGTGGACCGGCCTGGGCTCGGATATCCGTAGGAGCGGGAGTAAAACCTAGTGCCCTTCGACCCTTAATATGGATCTTTCCATCTTGTTTTCTAACCGTATGAGTGTATATACATTCCCACCACTCCGTTCTTGTGGGACAGGTTTGTGGAAAGGACGCGCCCTTTTGTGGATGTACCCATACTTGGTCCTGTCGACTTATCCCTAGTACCTCATCTCCCGATACGATGGATGATCCTCAAAAGGTCGACAGGCTAGGGGTAAACGTATATCCCTGCTAGGGCCAGATGGAGCGGGGCTTACCATCGTCGGGTCCATATCCGTCCTCGGTGCTCGTACATACTCGGAGGAGCGAGCAGTCGCATGAGGTTAGTTTTTCGCACTTGGTGGCTACCATCGAACCTGTGGACCGAGCTAGAACCTGCTTTGGGACCTGGTCAGTGCGGAGAGCCTCATACCATAATGAAGAAATAGTTGTCATGTACGTAGTCGGGGCGCCCTGGCAGAGTGGACTCACGTGCGCTTTACCCACACCCCATATTCGTACATACTTCCACTTCTCATTCCACGATGCAAGCACGGGCACTCCTACGCAATCAAACCTGCCCCCCTGAACCCCAACCACCGGTCTCTAATAAACGCCGCGGCCAGAAAAGAAGAAAAAAAATATAACGCCAAATAGCTGTTTGGGCCAGAAAATGTGGACGGGGTTGACAGGTGAGACAAGATTCCTTTTCTTCTTCTCGGCTTTCGTTCATGCCGGGGTCATTTCCCCCCCTGCCTTGCCATCGAGGATTGGCCGAGAAACACAAGACGGTGTGTCCGGCGAGATCACGACTGTTGCACTGTGGTCGGCAAGGCTAAACCCAAAAGGATCTGAGGAGGAGAAGAAACTCTCCACAAACGGAGAAGTGGAGCAGGTTGGGAAGGGGGAGGGGCGCTAACCTGTTTCTCTCTTTCTCTCTCTCTTTCTTTTCGAAGCGGCCCGCATTCGTGACTTCAATTTTTTATTGCTTCATTTTTTCATTTTTGCTTTTCGGCGGTCCGCATTGTCCCGGTGGCGGGCTCACACACGTCAATGGCAAGTGCTCGACGGACGAGATGGCGTGGCTTGCGACGGGGCAGCTACGCAACGTTGAGATGTCACAGCTGTCTCTACCCCCTAGTGCGTCAAGTCGTTTGGCCGCCACTCATAATCCGTGCCATCTGTCTCCTCCCCCCAGCCAGTGGCGGCTTGCGAGACCTCTGGTTGGCTTTGGAGACGTAAATCGCTCGGCGAAGCCCTGTGCGCACGTGCCAATCATCGAGAGCATCCGGGCTTTTATAAAAACACCCATGGGTTTGAGAGAGAAATGTACGAGTAAGCACTCGTTCTCGACTAGACACTTACGAGTGCAAGTAGGAGTGTTTATATATACTCATCCATATTCTGGCGCCCTCACCGTGTCGTGTCGGGGGATTCAGGATGGTCTCCTCGGGACTCCTCGGTCATCAGGTGCGAGCGTTGCGAAATAGACAAGTACTTGTAAGGGTACCCCTCACCTCTCGAGATCCCTGCCTCCACACCACACTTTGTATGGATTAATTACCAGTAAATGCTCCGTCCACGGATGTGTCCAGATTAGCCCGCCCTGGCTTCCGTCCCGAATGTACGAGTAGCACTCCGTAGCCTGGGAAACTTTCAATGGCGTGTGAGTGGGTCAACAGTTTATTAGCTCAGCAGTTATTGGCGCCTCCCACGGGGTAGGTATCATTGTACGGAGCGCCGATGACCCAATCCTCCGTTCTCCACTCTTCGCCCTAGCGCGAAGCAGGGGCAAAATTTGTCCGGAGACGAGAACGAACCTTAGACATCGGCGGGTTAGTCATCCGCATGTGCTACCACCATGACTTCCATCTTTCCCCTTCCCCCCCCCTGTACATCGTTGGAAGGGCCGGACCCACAGTTACCCCCTCCCCATTTTGCGCGCTGCCTCCGTTTCCTCGCCCAGTCTCCACTCCACCCATCCACCCACCCACCATCCTCCAGCGTACGGGGTACGACGCAAGTGCTTCGTACCGTACACGCTACAATATCCACGGGAGTGGAGGGGGCGTGTGGCCCCCAGCTTAATCACTCCCCCACCCGCCACCTCACTACACCCCGCACCCCCTCCCTGGTCTAGCACGAGCGTGTACAGGGTTCACCCGTAGATCTGACAAGCAAAAGTAAAGTACCCATGGGAAGAATACCCTGCAGGGATGTCCCTCGCTTGGCGTGCCACGCCGCCGTGTGATTATTAGACCCATTGTCCCCGTTCCCTTCCTTCTTCTCATGGGTCAGGTAAGTTTGTGACAAGAGCGAAGGTGCCTTTTCTCCGTCATTTTGTGCCCATCCTCCCCATCTCTCCCTCCTGCCCCATCTCCCCATCTCCCCGACTCCTCCTCGTCCCGTTTTCTCCTTTCCCCAACCCAAACGAGCAACCCAACCGTCAAGGCCGGTCGTCATCACCAACATCCTAACTGTTTAATCCGATACCCGACCGCGACACTTGGTAAGTCCCCACCGTCCAATTCTCAACTCCTCCTATCTCGCGATTTTTTTTACTTTTCGGTTTCCCGTCTTCATTTTCTTTGTCATCACCGGCATCGGTTTGCAACTTTTGCAGCTGGCCGATCCCGAAATCCCAGCTTCAACAAACCCACACGAGCTCCTTTCACGATACTCACCCTTTTTATCCTTGTCGCATCAAGCTCAATATCCCCCCTTACTATCCTTCCATTGCGACAACATCATCCCATCTCTGCCTCATCTTCATCCGTATCATCGCGTCTCATACTAACCCACCCACTTCGATATTTAGCTCGGCCGTCCCCCCTCCCCCCTTCCGACAGCCTCGTGTCTCTACCTGGTGCCGCCACAGGGCGAAGCGCAAGCTGGTCCACAAAATACTTTTGTCGCGGCACTGCGTAGCTTGGCCAAGATGGCGAACCACCATCCCTCGCCGACCATGATGCAGATGCAACATGGCGGCCCTCACGCTCCGCCGCCGCCGCCGCCGCCGCAGGCCCCGCCGGCACGTTACGCCGGAGCCCCATCGCGACAGATCCTGGCCATGACGGAGGCCGTCTGGATGCAGATAGGTACGCGCGTTTTGAAATCGATACATTGAATCTCTACCATCTTGGATGCTAACGTTTGTTCCCCCTCCCTTACAGGCAGTTTCGCGGAGGTGCTTGGCAGCCCGGACGAGGCAGTCCAAGCATACGAGTCCGCTCTTCGCGCCAACCCGTCGTCTGTGGCAGCAATGAACGCCATCGCTCTCATACTCAGGAACCGCGAGGACTTCCACAAGGCTGTTGGATACCTCACGGATATTCTGAAGCTCGAACCAAACAACGGCGAGGCATGGGGCAGTCTAGGTAAGACCTTGACCCTCCTCTACCCTACTGCAAATTTGGGTGGTCAGTTGCTTACAATGATATCCTAGGTCACTGCTATCTCATGATGGATGATTTGCAACAAGCCTACGCGGCCTATCAAAATGCCATTCTCCATCTACCCAACCGCAAGGTACGCATAATCCCACTCACGTCGAGACTGGCTCAGAAGTCTAACACAGACCCCAGGAACCGAAACTCTGGTACGGAATCGGCATCCTCTACGACAGATGGGGCTCCCACGAGCATGCAGAGGACGCGTTCTCCCAGGTCATGCAAATGCAGCCCGACTTTGAGAAGGCGAACGAGATCTACTTCCGACTTGGCATCTTATACAAGCAGCAGCAGAAGTACGGCCAGAGCTTGGAGGTAGGCTCACCCGATGTATTTCCAATCATGTTCTAGCAGAAACTGACCTTTCCTCGCAGTGCTTCAAGTACATCGTCTCGTCACCTCCCCACCCGCTCACGGAGGAGGACATCTGGTTCCAGATTGGCCATGTCCACGAGCAACAAAAAGACGTATGTCAACCTGGGCAGGGCTTCTTTCCATCCGTATCTCGGCCACTAACCCTCCGCTTTAGTTCGACAACGCCAAGGGCGCATACCAGCGAGTTCTGGACCGCGACCCCAACCACTCCAAGGTCCTTCAGCAGTTGGGCTGGCTCCATCACAACCAAAGCAACAGCTTCCAGAGCCAGGAGCGCGCAATCGAGTATCTTGAGAAGTCGGTTGCTTCGGGTACGCTCTTATACCTCAATGTTTGCCCCTCCCTATTGAATCTCAACTAACATATCTACTTAATAGACACAAGCGACTCCCAAAGCTGGTACCTGCTCGGCCGCTGCTACATGTCGCAGCAGAAGTACCCGAAGGCCTATGAAGCATATCAGCAAGCCGTGTATCGCGATGGGAGGAACCCCACATTCTGGTGCTCTATTGGAGTCCTTTACTACCAGATCAACCAGTATCGCGACGCGCTAGATGCTTACTCACGCGCCATCCGACTCAACCCTTACATCAGTGAGGTTTGGTATGACCTGGGCACTCTGGTATGTACCTTATATCCCATCCATCGCCGTGAACCGTTTGCAGTTCTAACAGTCTCCATCTGTAGTATGAGTCGTGTAACAACCAGATCAACGATGCCTTGGATGCATACCAAAGGGCAGCCGAACTCGATCCCGGCAACCCCCACATCAAGGCGAGGCTACAGCTTCTGCGCACCGGCGGTGCCGGCTCTGGGGCTCCTGCCAGTGCTCCCCAGCCTGCCGACGTCCACCCCTATGCTCACCAACCCGTGTCCGCACCCGGCCCTCCGCATCCGCAGTGGACTGGATCCGGCCAGCAATCGCAGCAGCCCTCGCAGGCGGCCCCTCCCCCTCCACCCGGTCCCCCTGCCGGGCCTCCAGTTAATGGCTGGGGCCGGCACGGAGACGTGAACCCCCCTCCGCAGCCTGCCAACCCGTATGAGCAGCGCACCGAGCCTTACCGTGGCCAACAAGCGCCTCCGCCGCCACCTCCGCTACAGCGTCAACCCAGCCCCAGGCAGGAGCAGCAGATGCGCCAGCAACAGCAGCAAGCGCCGCCCCCGCCCCCGCCGCTGTCAATCGCTCAGCAGCCCCAGCAGCCTCCGCCGCAAGGTCAGCCGCCGTACGATGCACGAGGGGCCGACCCCCGGGCATCCGGACCTCTGCCGCCTCATAGGCGGTCTCCTCGGGCCCACCCTCTACAAGGCCCGGCCCCGCCGCCACCCCCGCCGCCGACTACACAGTCAATGCATATGACAGGGCGTGTGAATAACCCTGGCTACAACCCTCTAGATGATGCGAGAGCCGGACCTCCGGATAACGGGCCAAAGCCGCTTGCTCAGTATCCTAACAGGGGCAGTCCTCCACCTGAGGCTCGTCCCATCCACGATAACCGCATGCCGTCTCCCAAATCGGCTTACCCCCAGACTCAGCAGGCTCCTCCGCCACCTCCTCCCCCGTACGGACATCATCTGGAAGGTGGTCCTGCCCCATTGGGACCGATGGATGCCTCACCTCCACACCCGCCGCACCCGCCGCACCCCCCTATGCAGATTGAAGGACCTCATCGCGTCGATGAGCGCCCACCGTCCGTGGGCCCCATGGGCCCTAAGCGGATGCGTGACTGGGAAGAAGAGTCGACATCCAAGAAGCAGGCCAACGAGGAGAACCGGTCTCGCCTCGAGGACCAGCGACACCGTCGGCCATCGACCCCTCCCCGTGAATCGTACCGACGCAACTCCTCCGAGGGGAGGAGATTTGAGGAGCAGCGTCGTGCGGAGGAGCAGCGCCGGGCCGAGGACATGCGCCGGGCCGAGGAGCAGAGGCACGGGAATGACGGATATCATCCTTCGGAAGCGGCTCATCACCAGATGCCGCCCAACCACCTACCACCGATGCAGCAAGGGCCCTCGCCCATGCAGGGAATTCTCCACGAAGGCCCTGGGCCGCAGTCTGCGGGTCCTACGCCCTCAAAAGAGGAGCGTCCGAAGATCGAGCACCCAAGCTCGGCAACCCGCGCAGCTCCTATCCCTCTGCCTCCGATCAATGAACCGGAGAGGGCGGCACGCACCGTTGACGTAAACGAAAACTACGATGACGAGGAAGAGGAGGAGAAGAAGGGGCCTGCGTCCGCCAGCGGACCCGGCCCCGCAAGTGCTTCGGACCCCAAGGCGGCGACTCCAACCAGTGGGCCTATCAACGGGGTTATGGGGGCCGTGCCGAAGGTTGAGTCGACGTAATGAGCATAGGGACCACTCTTTGGGGATAGGGGAAAGAGGCACACACACACATACCCCTTCTCTTCTATTTTTGGGTCTTGTCTCTATTTTGCACTTCATTCACCATCCTATCTTCTTTTATTGCAATTACTTGTCACACCACTTCTCTTTTGTCTTTTGCTTCTTTCCCTTACCTTTTTTGAATGACGAGTCTCCCGGCGGTTCAAGGCGTCGATTGCGAGCAGTAACTAGGGGTGTGGCTTTGCAGACATATGTTTCGTGTTTCCTGGGGTAGGGGGTCGGAGGGTCTTTTTTTCGTGGGGGAGGGTTGTTTTATTCGAGGGTTTCCAAGGGGACAATGTCTTCCCAACGCGGCGTGTAAGGTTAGAATAACGATTTTCATCCTCAATTCTTAAGTTGAAACTTTTGTTGGCTGGTTGCTTATACGATCTAATAGGAGTGCCCTTATAAGTGACCGAAAGAGTTTTAGGACAGTACTGTGCTGGATCGAACGTCACATCACGTCACATCTCATCCGCGCGGCTAGGAGGGCAACGCGGATACGGGTATGCCGGGGAGACCATGCTCGCTTCGAGAAGCGTACATGTACCGGACTGCACCAGAGGTCCGGCTCATTGTCTGCGTTTAGCTGAATACTACTCTTTATCCGGGAGAGCGCTGGTTTAACCTTGCATTGAACAAGCTCATCGAAAACCTCGGGGAATGGACGTGTTTGTTCGGAAGCTTTTGAAATCTTGAAATCTTGAGTGTGTGTAAGTTTCTTATAAGGTTAAGTTCATGGGAAAACTCAACTACTAAACAAACGAAGAGAGTGAACGCAAAGAATATCGAGATATAAATAAACAATGTTGCCCTCCCTCAACCTCGGGTCTCATCTCCATCACCTCGCCTCGATCTCTGGATTGGTTGACGCATATCAAGCTACCTTTGTCGTGATATTTCGTCGATTCTCCCGTCTGAATACGTTGGGCTATTTAACCACTTGACTCGTTCCTGTCCCTATACCTCTCTCAACCCTTTCGAGAGCTTCCTTCTGATTCCTTACGTCTTTACGAAGATCTTTTCTTTAATAAAAATGGTGCTCGTCGAGGGTTCTGAGAAGCCGGTTGTCGAGGAGAAGGCTGTCGAGGAGCCAGTTGTCGATGGGCTGTCCGCCGAGGAGGAGGAGCAGCCACCGCCGGAGCCCGCCAAGCTCCCGCCGGCTTTCTATCGCGTGCAGCACGCCGGGTCGCATACCCTCCACGACGCAGCCGGGTTTGAGTCCCGTGGGCACTACCACATGCACTACAAACACTACATAACGTCTGAGAAGATCCACCGGCACCTGGATCCGCTTGACCGGTCCTCGGACTCCTCTCCTTTTATATCCATGTTCGATAACGAAGGTAAGCTCTCTCCTTTCCCTCCCCTCCTTCCTCCTTCCCGGACGGCCTTTCCTCTACTCAATACTAACACTATCTAACAATAAAAAAGACGAAGCCTGGCGCCACGCCAGCGAGCAGCAGCGCCGCAGCTACCGAGGTATCTTCATCGCGCGCATCGACACCGACGGCCTCCGCCCCTCCGTCCTGGACATTGACCTCCACGACGGGCTCGTGCGGCTACCGGTCTGGAAGAACGGCCCGGAGGCGTGCCAGAAGACGGTGTTCGTGTCGACGGCCGACGCGCGGAAGTACCTCAAGGTGGACCCGGCGCTGAGCCGGGAGTCGGAGTGGTTCGCGACCGATAGGATCCCGCGGGCCATGATTGGTGGGACCGAGTCCCTTCTTTAAAGCCGGGGACGACGGGCCGCGGGCGAAGTTTGCGGATTTGGGGGGGTTCTCTTCACTCTTCTTTCTCAACTTGATTTATTCCACGGTGTTTTGGGGTTAGTTTTTGATGGATTATACCCGGTTTGGTTTTGCTCGGGGGGTTTTTTTTTGGACGGCTGATACCCCAGGTTGTTAGATTCAGGATGGAGTCCACTTAGAGGACATCTCGGGTGCTTTCCCAGGTTATTGGTAGTAAACGCCGCTGTTGCGTTTCTGTTAGTATTATGGACCACATCCCGTGCTCGTCGTGTTTGTAGCTTAAGTCGACCGACTCTGGCTCCGTATTACTCGTGGACCACTTATGGAGCCCACAAGCCGCTAGTTTCTCTCAACTTGTTCGTGGGCTCCACGGAGACGCCGTAAAGCTCATGATTTCAGAGGAGGACGTTGGCTGTATGTAGAGGCGAGACGGTAGAGGTATGTCGAATGGTCTCAGGAGCAATCGATTGCCCGTATGACTCTTGCTCAGTGACCAGCCTCTTCCCGGCATATAGAAGCTGAGTTTAGTCATATTGCTTCCTATATTGATCGTTGTACGAGCTCACTGAAAGACACTGGAAGCCGACTTTTTGTTACTAATATTCGGATCCTCCGCTTGTGATCCGATCCACACCCACCTTATGGTTCCCAATGCCCAATCCAAGGAGCCTGTGTGGGGCACACCGACCCGACCACAACCCCACCACTTTTAATCACGTGATATACACAACGGAGGGCTTGAATTCTTGGCGGCCCGCCCACGAAAAGTGGAAAGTTTTGTGTCCACCGAAGTTGGACGACCCCCGGTAGAGGATATTTTCTCGACTATACTAACCCAGCAGGACTTCCTCTTTTCTTCCCCCCTCCCTCCCCTCAACCCATCCGTCCCCATCACGACATTTTCGCCATGTCTCACCGTAAGGTAGGTTTTAATCGGGCAATTGCCTCCGGATCTAGGTCTGCTGGGCATTGGCGATGCTAACTATGTTGCATAGTACGAGGCTCCCCGCCACGGTTCGCTCGCCTACCTTCCCCGGAAGCGCGCCGCCCGCCACAGGGGAAAGGTCAAGTCGTAAGTTGCAATGGTCCCCCCGAGTCTCCTGGGGTTTCAAGAAGAGAGAGAGAGAGAGAGAGAAATGGAGAGTAAAAGGGAAGTGGTCTAACGTTTTGCTCTGGCGCAAATCGGCAGGTTCCCCAAGGATGACCCCAAGAAGCCGGTCCACCTGACCGCCACCATGGGCTACAAGGCCGGTATGACGACCATCGTCCGCGACGTCGACCGCCCCGGCGCCAAGTCGCACAAGAAGGAAGTCGTTGAGGCCGTCAGCATCATCGACACCCCTCCGGTACGAGCAACGCAGCCCGCTTGGCGCTTATGTCAATGGCTAACATCTGTGTTTTTTTACTAGATGATCGTTGTTGGTCTGGTCGGATACATTGAGACCCCCCGCGGCCTCCGCTCGCTCACCACCGTCTGGGCCGAGCATCTCAGCGACGAGATCCGCCGCCGGTTCTACAAGAACTGGTACAAGAGCAAGAAGAAGGCCTTCACCAAGTACGCCAAGACGTACTCGGAGAACAACGGCGCCTCCGTCGCCCGCGAGCTCGAGCGCATCAAGAAGTACTGCACCGTCGTCCGCGTGCTGGCCCACACCCAGGTCCGCCTGACGCCGCTCAAGCAGAAGAAGGCCCACCTCATGGAGATCCAGGTCAACGGTGGCTCCGTCGCCGACAAGGTCGAGTTCGGCCACAAGCTCTTCGAGAAGCCCTTCACCGTCGACACCATCTTCGAGCAGAACGAGATGATCGACTGCATCGCCGTCACCAAGGGTCACGGTTATGCCGGTGTCACCTCCCGCTGGGGCACCAAGAAGCTCCCTCGCAAGACCCACAAGGGTCTCCGCAAGGTCGCCTGTATTGGTGCCTGGCACCCGGCCCACGTCCAGTGGACCGTCGCCCGCTCCGGTCAGAGGGGTTACCACCACCGTACCTCGGTCAACCACAAGATCTACCGTATCGGTAAGGGTGATGCCGAGGACAACGCGTCCACCCAGCTCGATGTCACCACCAAGAAGATCACTCCGTATGTTTCTGACCCTTTTCTTTTCCGACCTCTCCCATCTGTTACATCTACTAACACGAAAACAGTCTTGGTGGCTTCGTCCGCTATGGTGAGATCAACAACGACTTCGTCATGCTCAAGGGCTCCGTCCCCGGTGTCAAGAAGAGGGTCGTCACCCTCCGCAAGTCCATGTTCGTCCACACCTCGAGGAAGGCGCTCGAGAAGGTCGAGCTCAAGTGGATCGACACCTCGTCCGAGTTCGGACACGGTGCCTTCCAGACCCCCGCGGAGAAGAAGCAGTACCAGGGTACCCTCAAGAAGGACCTGGTTGCGGCGTAAGGAGGTGGTTCTTGTTGTTAAGAAAAAAGAACAAGAAGAGGATGAAAGAAAAACGGGGTGGTGGTGGGGGAGAGAATATTATTCCTGTCCATTTGCATCGGTGTCTCGAGGGATCCTTTTTATTTTGCGGGGCTGGTTTGGTCATGTCCCTATGTTACGTGGAGTTCCAAATGGCATGTCTTGCTATGAGAATCAGGAGGTCATTGAATTGATCTGAAATGAGAACCATGTTCATGGACCGCCCCGAATGTATGTCCCGACTCGTGATGGAATGGCTGGAAGGAGAAAGGTAGTCTGGGTTGGAATGAAATAGATACCATACCAGTTCCATCGGCTGTTACGTGTGTGGACGCCGTGAGTGCCTATTGGTGTGTATGGCCTTCTTGTCCTGGGATCTAGGATATCCGTGACTTGTGGGGAGGTAGGATCGTCGTGTGGGTGCCAAGCAGTACCGGTGGAGCTGTGGAAGCGGGTACTGGGGGAGGGCGAACCGACATCGTCGGTGACATAATACCTAATGTTCATCTTCAGCTGATTGCTTGCCACGTGATGACTCTCCCGCGTCAAGCATTCCTGGTAATACAAGTCGTAGGTGACTACGACCAAAGCCGGGCGTTGTGATGGAATGCAAAGACGTCGGAATGTGATGGTCACAAATTGACGCCCGAAGCGAAGGATTGGGCTAATATGTAGCGCTGCCAACACTGGCGCTTAAGAGCTCAGAAAAGGGGGATAAAAGCTGATGCCGAGCTCGAAAATAAAGGGGTAGAGAGCGCTGTAACTCTCAGTCGTACTCTCACACCGAAATTACCTGCCAATTGAAGTACCCCTGACACGAAACACCAGCCTGAATATCCGAATCAACTTTCGTCCGGCCCTTTGTCTCATCCTTTCCCTCGTCTTACCTTTCAACTGGGCTCACAACAACAGTCGTGACTGCCTCACCACAGCGAACATTAGCAGAGCAATGTCTGGAAATCCGCTAGCTGGAAAGGTGGAGGTTTTGGGGCAGACACTTACAAACATAGTGTATTGTCTGCCTGGCGAAACAACTGTGCTCAAGGCCCCTGGACTATGGCTGGATGGGAAGTGCGAGGATCGTCGGACCCAGGAGGGCCCCTCGTTGGAGAAGGAGGAAAAAATATACAACATCATCGGCGGACACCCTCGAATCGTCAAGTGTCTAGGACTCGTGGACGTCGTCCCTGGCGTCATTGGCTTAAAGCTCGAGCGGGCCACGATTGGGTGCGTCCGGAGCTATATCCTGGACCACCGCGATGATCCGCCGCCTATCGGTGAGCGCCTGCGGATGGCGCTGGAGTTCGCCGAGGGGATGGCATACCTGCACAAGAAGGATGTGATTTGGCACGACGCATCTACGCGGAATGCCCTGTTCTTCGACGACTTTCACATCAAGCTATGTGACTTCGGTGCCTCGTTCGTCAAGGGGCGGCTCGACTTCGAGGCGGATCAGGGCTACGATCTGCTCTCCGAGTTACCGCTGCGTGGCCGGGAGGAAGATGAGATCTCTGTTGAAGCGAAAGAGCTCTTCGCCCTTGGGTCTGCCATCTTTGAAATTACGGAGTGGAAACTGCCCTTCGACCCCATTGACGATTTTGAAATCATTAATCGGATGGTTTCCGAGGACAAGTTGACTCCTATCCCAGAAGATAACCCGGCCCGAGATATTATCGATGGATGCTGGCAGGAGAGGTACGGTAGGGCCGAGTCGATTGTAGAGGACCTGAGAGCTATGGCATTTGTTGGAGCGTGTCGCCCCTGAGGAGGGAAGCCATCAACCTCCTGTTCACTTGTCTGTTCACTCTTTGGTAGTTCTGTCTGTCCCTCTTTCAACTGTATAGAGGATGGCAAGACGTATTATCTTCCCTACTAATTCCACGAAATCGTATATCTCTTCATAAACAAGATCTAGGACGGTAGAATTGTGCTTGAAATAAGCTTGCTACCTCTGACTGTATGTTGAATGACTAGTTACATATCTAAATAGAAGTCTCTGGTTTTGTCTGGACACCCTCGTATTGCCCCCCCGATATCCAGCCTAATAAATGTCCATTTCCTAATATAGAACTCGTGATCCGAAGTAATTGAGAGGATTAAGATGCTCCTAGGAGTCTTCTGATGGCGGAGCTTTACACCTTTGATGGATATTCGAACCATAGTAGCCTTCTATGGGCAATCGGGCATTTTGGCCCCTTGCTAGGCATCGTCCCCAAACGCGTTTTAGATTCGGCCAGGTTCGGGCATGCTGCTGGCCCACCCGGGAGGCTCGCATTGGGGCATCTATCGTTGATTGGGTAGTCGACCGTCTTGATTACATGCTTGCTCGCTGGGGGTTGGGTGCACGATTTGTACTTTTGATGCATTGTGACTTTCTTGCACATTTTGAGAGGGTTATGGGCGGTGGCGTCGTTGATTTTTTGTTAATTCGTCTTAAACCGTTTTCTTAGCTGCTGTGAAGCTTGTGAGATGAGAACAGCCCCAGCAGAGAGGACGAGGCACGAAACTTATACGCATGTGGTCAAAGGCAATTAGAAAAGCTCACGGAGCACCTGCTCACCAACACAAAGCAGCACGCTTGACTGCTTGACCAGAACTCAGGTGGGAATGTTGGGCCCAGCATGAAGCAGCACACACACCCGCTTCATAGCCAAGGTTGGGGTCTTGGACCTGGCCGGAAGCAGCACGCGAGCCCGATTCGGAATCCCGGGTGGAGACTTGGATTCGCCGGAAACAAACACGGTCGCCCGCTCCAAGGGTCAGGTTGGAGTCTTATATATATATAGGCCCAGCTGACAGCAGCACTCGCGCCTGCTACAGAACCTAGGACCCAAGCTGGAGTCTTTGACCCGGCCGAAAGCAGAATACGGACCCGCTTCGGAACCGCTTCGGAACCCAGAAGAACCCAGGCTGGAGTCTAAGACCTGGTCCAAGGAAGCACGCGACACCCGCCCCATAAGTCAGACTGGAGTCTTAAGCTAGGCTGAAAGAAGCACACGCGCCCGCTACAGAACCCAGAACCCAGGATGGAGTCTTTGACCCGGTCGAAAGCGGCACGGGCACCTGCTTCGGAATCCCGGATGGAGGCTAAGGCCCAGTCGAAAGCAGCACGCGACACCCGCTCCATAGGTCAGGCTGGAGTCTCAAGCCCAGCTGAAAGAAGTATAGGTGCCCGCTCCATAGGTCAGGTTAGAGTCTCAAGCCCAGGTGAAAGAAGCACAGGCGCCCGCTTCATAGCCTAGGTTGGAACTTGGAATGTGGAACGCGGAGAGCCGTGGCCGGCCTGCTCGGTCCTTTGCGTCAGGGCCTACGGTGCCGGGTGCCTTAGCTTTCGTCCGCGGTTACTACTACACTAAAAGATGAACCGACCATACTCTACACCGTACGGCCTCGAAAAACTTCGGTTAAAGGAATAAAGGAAGTTTGGAGGATCGGGGGAAGAACCGGGGGGGGGGAGGAGCGGGATCAAACTGTTACATGCATGAGGAAAAGAGAACCCTCCTTTTCCTTCTATCTCCTACATAATCTCATGGGTCGAATCTCTCAACAGGACCACGAGGAACCATGATATCTTTACATATACTCCCTTTTGCCTTGCCCAAAAAAACCCTAATACTCCCTTCTCGACTAACATCACCATCCACGGCGTTTCCCGAGATCAGGCTGCGAGACTTTCCGAGTTCATCTCGTAGCGCCCCCCTTCTATCTTCCCCCTTCTCTTTGTCAACACCTCGACTCTCAAAAGGAACACTGCATTGCCGGTACTTGAGCATTTGAGACCGCCGCACATGCATGCTTGGAAAGGCGGAGAATCGATACCCTGGACCACACAAGAGGAAGACTTGGCTATACTCTACTATCTGAGTTCATACCTCTGACATGTTCAAGTAGACTCTCGGAATAAAGTTTGGCTTCTACCTGGACATTGCCAATAGTGTTCCTGACAGCTCCTCATCCGCCATGTCAATCTCACCCGCTGAGCCTTGACATGAGTACTGAGGACGGTTTGTTGCCAACCGAAACGTGGTCCTTGACCTCTATCATCTTGCTACATACTAATACCTTCACGATGGACTATTCAGATATAAATACAAGGGGATACTTAAGCCCGTCACTGCTACAAACCCCAATGGGATTGATTTCGAGAGTGCCGACCTCGATGCATTTGATACTGGGGGGGCGATGGTTCTCGCCAGTGTCCTTGCGCCACGGAATCATCCGCTCGATGTCATTAGCACCCGAGTCGGCGCATGCAAGGGTATAGATATCATCAATACGTGCACAGAGTAGGCATGCCATATCCACGATCCCCAGTGGACACATCGCTAGTCTCTGCTTTCAGGGCTAGATTCAAAGGAGACGTATTACGCACGAGGGGCATGAGTGAACACTCCGGTCTCTATATTGGCTCTTGGCAATTATATGGTAGGACCTTACACGAAGGAGTTCGAACTCAAGCTGTCGTCAAAGGAATAACGCACTGTAGGCGGACCGAGAACTTTATCCCTAGCTCGGGAGTTACTCCTGCAAGGGGGGAACGGCCCGCGCCGACCGGACCACTGGGGCCGGCCCCACTTCGCCGCCCCGCATCGGAAGGCGCCGGCACTCCGGTTCGGTTTGAACACCACCCCACCGGCCGAATCTGAAATGCACCTGCCGCGCCGACCATATCTCTACTGTACCGGCCCAAGACCCAAAGAATACTGTCCTAAAACCACGTTCTATTGATTTTCAGAGAGATATGGTTGGCAAAAGTACATTTAGCTAGACTGGCTCGTCTGGCAGCGACGGCTCCATCACTGACAGCCTATCCATCGCAGCACGCAACCTCTCGGATCCCGAAGTGAACTTTCAAAATCCCGTGACCAGGAAGCACTGCCCCCTTTGTCACACCCGCCATCATGCATGGGTGCCTGGCTCACCCTGCTCACCCAGCTCGCGCGTGAGTGGATGAGAGCGAGAGCAAAATCCACAGATTCCGTGGTTTGGAGAACCCCACAAAACTTCACGACCATGGACTGAGCTATTCGTCGGGTACACGGACCCGGATCCGTTGTTGCACCGTTGCAGACTATCAAGCAAAATGCCTTTAGGGTCCACAAGGGACTGTCGAGCAGGTGGTGCAGGGAATGCGGTGCTCACAAAGCCGCGCTACTCCTGGAGCAGAGGCTGGTGCGGCGCAATCGGAGGAACAGGAGAGGGCCATCCCAGGCGGTCGGCGCGGTAGACCGTTTCGGCCTGTGTATCTGGAGGGAGTCCGTTCTGGCTTGGCTCGATACAGAGTTCAAGTTGAATGACACTACTGGCTCTGAGCTCCGGTATGTGATACATTTCGCATCTCCCAATTTAACCGACCAAATGTACTGAGACCGAGAAACGCAGCAGCGGACCCGCGGTACCAATGATATTAATCTCGCTCCCTGATCCTCAGGCCGGCTTGGCCCGGAGTCCCGTATTGACCCAGGAGTCAGTTACCGATATATGTTCGAAAATCCAGGACGCTGCACATCCGCTCGTGGGCTTCAGCCTCGACTCATCGGGTATGCTGCGAGGCCTATGCGAGGTGGAGAGCCCGCCATGTCATTTGAATGCCGACAGCATCTCGCTGGACGACTACTTGCCGAATCTCAAACAGGATGCCCCCTCCCGGACTTCTATGCCCTAGCTATTACCTTGGTCTGCTCCGTTCTGCAGCTAAGCGAAACCCCATGGCTTCGTCGTCCATGGACTCGACACGATATTCTCTTCCTGCGGCCGGGGAGCGCGGGTAGCTGTCTAGTAGATGTTAAACATCCTTATCTAATTAGAAGTTATCCTGCAATAGGTACGTTCCAAGCTTGTCACTTCCGGTGGGTTCCCCTGTTTTATCCAAGCTAATATGGGGCTTGAAGCCGATCATAAACCGACGAGGCCCGACCTGGAGGACCGGGCAGATAGACTGAATCTCCTCGCCCTAGCTGTCATGCTCCTAGAGATCAATGTCGGCAAGCCCATGGAGAGCCTCCGTACGCAGCAGGACATGGGGCCGGACGGGAACTACAACGTCGGGACCGACCTATCGACAGCGAATCGGTCGTTCGAGACGCAGGTGCGCAATGGCAAGTTGACGTGGGCATTTGCGGAAGCGATTAAATATTGTCTTCAGTGCTACGTCGACCCGACCGCTTCGCTCGGTAATTCCGACTTTGCCAGGACGGTCGAAGAGAAAGTTCTGCAGCCTCTGGAGCAGGAGATGCAGATTCTCCTCTATGGCTCTTAGCAAGGTGTCTGTCACGTTTGGATACGCTATTTGGGAAGGTCATTCAAGCCGAGTTTGAGTGTGGACTATTTCTTGTGAGTGAAAAATGTTGAATTATGGGATTTAGTGGTGAAAGCTAAGACTTTACATCGTGGTCCCCTCAGGTGGAGATTCCTTTTTTGCTCTTTTCTCATACTTTTATATCCCTTGATTGGAATATGTGGTTAGTTGGATATTACAAGATTCTTTTGAGATATGCCGTTGCGAAGAAAACCCGAACGAGGGCTTCGAGGTTGAAATCAAACTCACCTTTAGCTTAATATTGGGCGCCGAAGTCTTGCTTCATATCCCGATGCCTGATGGCTCAGATCGTTCGTTACTAGGCAGGTGGTCTGCACGCTCTGTGATCTAACCGTTGGTAGAAGGGAGGGACAAGACCGCTTTCTTCCCCTGGCACCTTGCCCCTGGGCTTCCTTCCCCACTTACACTGTTCATGGAAGCTCAGCTTGTCAACGGGCAGGAACGGTGCCAGGGTATCGTCAATGTGGCACAAGGCCCACTACCCAAGGCCACGGCATCGGGCCTCTGCCGTCCAACCTGCTTTACTTCTACGTTGCCTACATTTTACTCGAAGGATATAACCGTTGCGGGTGAAGGGTATCAAGTCTAGAGTTACCCCCCCCTCATCACTTTATCTTCTTCGAGACCAGTACAGGGAGCAAGTACTTCGGGACAAAAGAAAACTTTCCATTTAATACCTGCCTGTCGTCCTCTATCCCTCGTCCCTTCCCATCAGCAAAATAGGAGGTAGATAACTCTTCATCCTACCTGCTCTCCATGGGATTTCCTATTAACGTCACCCAACATCAAATTCCCAAAAAAGAAGAAGCCCCAAAACGAAGTTGTCCCAAAAAAGATAAATAATACGAACCAGTCATATATAAAAATGAAAGATCCCCTTCCTGTCTTCTTCCCCTCGTCATCAAAATCGGGCCCTTGAACCCACAACAAAACCAGGGGGGTTCAAGTTCACTCCCAAACCAAGCCCCTGGGGTATTTTTTTGCCATTGTTTTGACAAGATGGTACAGGAAAAAAAACTGTCTTTCAAACCCCGAAAGCCTGGGCTCTTTGACTTCCTCTTACCCTCCTCCTCTCACTAGAATTTAGCGGCGGCGGCCGGGGATGACGGGAGATGGAGGGGCCGAGACAGCAGCGGAAGACTCAGCAGTCGCGGAGCTGGTCGCGACCGAGACCGCGGAGGAGCCACCGACGGACGGCACAGCGGCGCCGACGACACCGGCTGAGGCCATATCGATTGAGCCTGTGAAGCATCGTGTTAGTCAAGTTGGACTTCTTTCCTTGGCAGTGGAGAAAAAAACGTACCGGCAATTCCACCGAAGGCGTTGACGCCCTGGGCAGCAGGGTCGGGGAAGCCGTTGCCGGAGCACGTCACCGCACATTGGCAGGAGCCATCCGCCAAGTTGACGGTGCCGGCGCCCATCACGATACCACCGTTGAGGCCGCCAACAGGAGCAGAGGCGATAGGGTTGGCGACGCCACCAACGTTCGTGGGGAGCGCGGCACCAGGAAGCGAGGAGGTCGCACCGCCCGTACCGTTAGACGGGGGAGCGGGGGCTGCAGGGGGGGCGGGGGCGCCGTCAGCGGGAGCAGCACCGGTACCTCCAGTGATGGCCGTGCCGGGGAGGTCTCCACCCTTCTGAGCGATGGCGTTGGCCTGGAACTGAGCGTGGGTCTTCTCAGCGCTGGGGTTGATGGAGACTAGGCAAGGTTAGTGGATGGGAGTCAAGTCAGCGGTTAGGATCAGATATACTCACAGGCCATGCCACGTCCACAGTGGTTGCCCTGGGCGCAGTACATCCAGAGGGGCTCCGCGGTCATCACCTGCATGGCGACCTGCGGCGGCGGAGAGATGCTGTTATCAGGGTTCGCCATGAAGCCGGAGTCCATGCCACCCGCCAACGGCTCGCAAGGAAGATCGAACGAGCTCTGGGTGACGGTGTGGTTCTGCGAGTAGAAGGTGAAGATGATCATGTCACCGACCTGGGCCGAGACCTCCTGGGGGAAGAAGGAGAGGCCCTGAGGACCACCGACGTCAACGGAGTGGGTGGCACCAGTGCCCTCCACGACGGCAGAAGAGCCAGCCGCGATGGTGGTGGAGCCGGCTACGCCACTGACGGCCGTAGGGGCAGCACCGGCAGCAACGGTGATGGTCTGGGTGACGGTGACTTGCTGGTTGATCGTCTCCGCCGCGTTGCCGCCACCCTGGTTCACCCAGATGATGACGGCGTTGACACCACTAATAAGACCGCCGACATGGCCGACACCGCCAACAGAAACACCGCCAGCCACCGGGGCAACCGCAACATTTCCTCCGGAGAGGTGGCCGTCCCTCCTGACCTGCCTGGAGCCGGCCAGAGCCAATGGCGCGAGGGCCAGTTGTAGCGCAGACGAGAACTTCATCTTGATGTGGAAGGAATTAAGACGTTCCGTAAATGGCTGTTAAGATCGATTTTCGGTATCTGCCGCGGGCGGAAATCCGAAAGACGCTGGAAGGGACTGAGAAGACGAGCCGAAAGAAACAAGGGGTGAATCGATTGTCGAGGTCCTGCTCGGTGAGAATGGAAAGGTTCGAAGAAGAGAAACGAAAGTAGAAAAGAACGATCGCACACACCAAGGCGCACGCGTAGACTAGGGACGACGGACTTGGTTTAGGAAAGTGGGTGAGAAGAAGAAGGGAAAGAAGAAACAAGAGTCCTTTTTACTTTGGTGGGAACGCCCTGACTTAAATCGGGAGCATGAAGATCACCCCTGGGCCACATGTCGAGGCAGGCCCTGTGTGATGGGCCCCACGGAGCACGGAGACTTGGAAGAGGAGGGAAGGGGGGGGGGTGGCGGTCGAAACAGCGCCGGGCTCCACTCTAGCTCCTCCATGGCCGGGATGGGCGCTCGGGGCGAAAAGCCTCCGAATGTCCCCAGCATTGGCGGCAGAGTCTCTCTGATGCAGCGGTTGAAGGAGGTGGGGGAAGCCGAGTGTTGTGTGTGGAAGAGGCACTGGCAAGTTACCGGGGGGGGCGTATGCGTGGCTCTCCCGCCGTTTCGGTCTTCCTGCCCCTAGAACGGTGATACCAAGCTCGGATGTAAGTTCTAGACCATGGCGTGGGGCCTCGTAAGAATCTTCAGGGCCTGAGCTGGGCGGATGGACGGGTCTCAGACTGGAATTGTCTCGTGTGGTGTTTGACATTTCGCTAGAGAACCCTGTCTCCTCCGGCGGCAGTGCCCAATGCGGTAATCGCTTAGACTTTGCCGAGTGTTACATCTTTGCCGTTCCCCTGAAGACCCCCCGGTCTGGTCTCCAACGAAGTCGATTTTTCACCCGCGCAATGACAAGCAGCCTGGTCGTGGAAGGGAAGGGCCAACTCAAATGAAAGCCGTTGTTATCTCGAGGCGTATCTCATAGAGAACAGATTCTATCACCCTTTATCGGATGGCCTCTCGATCATGTTCTGGTAGTGGAAGGATCACCGGTGGCACTTGTCACTTGTGTTTTTGACAGGGAGCAAGCGCGACCGACAGTGGATCCTGCAGGACAGACATTCCCTGGACCCCACTAACTCTAAATTTCGGAGGCCGGATGTGTCCAATTCCCCTTCTCCTGAAGCGCTCGGGCCCAAGATATACAGTGTGCAATAAGCTGCCAGCACCCACAAGATAAGGGCGTCCAAGCAAATATGTACAGTGTTAGCACTATGTACGCAAGTACCTTTCCTCATCCTCAAACACTCGGCGCCGGGTTGAAACGGGAGTGGCGGCAAGGGTGCACCTGCCAAACTGCTCAGCCCCCGCCAACTCCACCAAGAAAGGGACGTCCGACCACCTCCAACTCTCTCACTTTCGCCTCCACTCTAACCTCCGCCCTGGACCACATCACCACCGGCGCAAGGTTTCCTCCTTGAGTCCTCCGGCTCCAAGTCCTTGATAATAGCTCCGTAAAGGCTTATGCATCCTTGTCCACCGGCTCCCTCTCCGGATATTATATCCAAGATTCGCAATGGCCGGTTGAAACTCTGACCAGGTAGGAGGTGCACAATCATCCGAAGCCCATGCTTTCACCCCATCTTAGACCCATGATAGCAAGGATCTTCAAGCCGCTGGGAACTCATGTTTAAGCTCACTCACGGTGGGTTCAACCTCTTCACCACCCGCTGTATGCTCTGCTACCCAGTAATGGGAAACAACACTGTAGGCCCTCTTTATTTGGTTAATACTTCCCGCCTCTGGAAAGCGAAACAAACATAGTACTTGTGCTCCCTTCAACTTGGTATCCCTCCCAAAGGATGCTCAAGCATCCCCATCGAATTACCTTTAAACCAGTGAATATTGAGTTTGAATCGTTCGAGTGTGGCCATCCCATCGCATCTGGAGATTAGGGAGTCCTGCATGCCAACTACGCCTTGGAAGTTCAAAACGCAAACACTTAAACTGGTTGAAACACTCGGGTCCTTGCCGATGATAGGCTAGCGCTCGTCTCCCAGGTTTATGTGTCGTGAAAAGTTTATTTGCCTTCCCCGTACGGAGTACCCTTGGCACAACCCCACTCACCACCGCTGGAAGGGCAACGCGCTCCGGTCGGTGTCAAGATGCTCCTTCCAAAAGGGGAGGTTGGGGGTTTGGGCAATTTTGTATTCCTTGGCGGCGGTCTCGCGTACGGGGTACATTTCGATTTAGCCTCTAAGCTGATTCCGGAGCCTTTTAACCCACCCCTTGTCCTCAGACAGGAAGAGGGTCTTGCCGCCCAGGCGCTGGAACGTATTCCGTTACAGAATATGAGTTTCCCACCGGTCGGGTATCTTGCCAAGTAAAGCATCTCATTCTTCCAACCTAGATATTACCATCCTACCGTGCGTTACGCCGACTTCCCCTACTGATGTCTCCCTGCCACGGACCTTCCCATCCCGCATGCGTCGTATGCTCATCAGCCTCCTTCTTGGAACCCTTGCACCCTGTCAACCCGTCGATTCTTTCCCCTTCTGCTCACCTTCGTAGAGCCCCGTGTAATATCCCGCGTAATACCACGACATCAGGAGTCTCTTCAGTCCCTCATCTTGCACTGCTCTCCGGGACGAGAAACATCCATGTTAGAAACGGCTCGGCGGGGGGGGGATAATTAGATATGTTTGGAGGGGAACACAGATAACGGGAAGAGTTCACTGACCTGAACCGAGGAGGCCCTGTGGAGTAGGCAGGGAACGCGGACCTGAAGTTTCCCGACCCGGGGGCCCGCTTCTCTCCGACACACCCTATTGTCAAAGAACAGATATCATTAGCTGGGGGGCGGCTGTGCAAGCTTAAATGTCTGTGTGCTTATCGTGTACTGAGAGAAGACCAAGCTTTTGATCGCCTGTGATCTACCCCGGGAACACAAGACGAAGGGGTGGCCCAGGGTGTGATGTGCGAGAGGGAGCCAAGTGAAAAAGGGGGTAAGGGGAGAGGGTCTTACAGCTGAGGAAACATTTGGGGGTCCCGTTTCTCGTCCGGGCCCGGATGGCTCTCCGGAACCTTGTTCGGCCTGAGCTGTAGGCTCTGCTTCCGCGTGGGTCCTGCGTAGATCACTCTATCTCAGATTTTGGGCCGCAGCCAAGATGATGACGACTTGGAGAGAGATCACCGAATTGCCGGTTCATGCCTTTCCGGGAGGGGAGGAAGGTACGTACTCCGTGGTGACCTCGACCTCTGCCTCTTCTAACGAGGCTCCCTTGGCGTGTATGCTGTGATATTTCTGGAAGGACACCATCATGTTAGCCAGAGCGAGTCGGGTGGTGGGTGAGTTCCCCGATTGTGCGGATCTTTCTCGCTTACCTTGTATTCTTCCAGCGCCTGGTTCCAAGAGTCTACGAGTACAGAGTCATCCCACATGTCATTGTGGCTCAGCTGCTCGTTCTCGTTACTCATGGCTAGATGGATGGGGTTAGGATAGAGAAAGCTGAATGAAGGTGGGTGTTCGCAGGCAAGGAGGAGGTGGTGCCTCGAGAATTCGTGATTGAGCGGGGAACGGTCGCTTTGCTTGCTCTAGCTTTGTTCGCCTGGTTTAAAATAGTTGTCGGCAGGGAATGGTGAAATTGATGCTGCTTATATCCATTTGCTGCCTGGTGGGTGATGGATGTTGTTCAGGAGTTGGAGGTTTGTGAGAGTGGGACTAGCACACAAATGGAGTTGCGATGCTGGTCCCTCAGAGGGTCCTATAAGCCGTAAAACCTGGATTCCTCCCGCTTGTTTTATTCTAAAGAAATGGGTCCATCCTACACCAAAGAAGATCCATATAGGCGGAGCCTCGAGGGATGAAGTTATCATTAAAATATCTTCGGTTACCTGAACACTGACTTTAGAGTCACAAGTTGGCCGAGGAGATCCAGCTCTACACCCAACATGGCTACATACAGTAGAAGTACAGTTTGACCGACTTCTTACAATTAAATGCCTAATCTTCCTCAATTTTCTTCCTTTCTTCTCGTTTTCAGACGGGATACCGTCGACCAAGAAAAACAGACAAGCATATATACGTTTCTACGTATATACAAGCTTGCTGCCTAAGAGAATCCTGCCTTCCTGTAGTGTTGCTGTCAAGGCGACATCCTCCATGGTCCTCTCCAACCTCTTGAATATCGATGCTTTACCCAGGCCCCACCCTACCCCACTAGTACACCGATGAATTAGTCCAATAAGACGCCTTTGCGCAGCCTCACCAAGCTCACCGCCTTGTAAACCCGGCAGAAAAGGAATTTTCCAACAAATTCTTGAGAGCCAGTCTAGAATTTTGTTTGTCCCCGCCATTCTGGTACTTGACGACCTGCTCAGTTACTCAATATCACCACCGCACACCAACAGAATGGCTGTCGAAACCAGGAGCAGAGGAAAGGGTAATATACACCCCATTATATAAACCCAATAATTAGCTAACTATTTTATTAGGCCCGGCCCCCAAGAACGGCAAGGCCAATGGCAAGCCCAAGGTGGACGATAGTAAGAAGAGGAAGGGTAAGGATATTTCCTCCACACCCACCGCCGTCGCTCCAATTCATGCTAACGATGGTCCTATTATCTTCTATAGCTCCCGAGGAACCAGTCGTCGAGAAGTCGAAGAAGATAAGGCAAGCCAAGGCCGACAAGGAAGTCCCCGCGGCCTCGACCGATGCGACCAGTGTCCCTGCGAAGCCGACCGCCGCCCCTGCGAAGTCACCCAAGAACAAGAAGAAGGCCAAGAAGGCCACTGCCGTGGTAGAGGAGCCGGAGGTTGAGGAGGAGATCCCCGAGCCCACCCCCGCGGAGACGGAAGACGCCGCCGGATCGGAGATCGAGGAGGAGGAGGAGGAGGAAGAGGACAACACAGTGGTTCAGGAGCTGGCGGCTGAGATCGGTGGCGACGACGACGAGGACGCCGCGGCGCAAGATGCGATAGCCCAGTTCCAGACGGGCCAGGATGTAGGCAAGATACCCAAGACGGTGTCCAAGAAGGCGAAGAAGGACGTCCCGTACGAGGGCAAGCCCGGCGTCGTCTACGTCGGCCGCGTACCCCACGGATTCTACGAGCACGAGATGCGGCAGTACTTCTCGCAGTTTGGCGACATCACCCAGCTGCGGTTGTCGCGGAACAAGAGGACGGGCGCCAGCAAGCACTTCGCCTTCATCCAGTTCGCCGAGGAGACCACCGCCGCCATCGTGGCGAAGACGATGGACAACTACCTGCTCTTCGGGCACATCCTCAAGTGCAAGGTCGTCCCCCCGGAGAGGGTACACAAGGACCTCTGGAAAGGCGCCAACCGCCGCTTCAAGCAGGTCCCGTGGAACAAAATGGTTGGCAAGGAGCTCGGGCGGCCCGTGTCGCAGTCCGGGTGGGAGAGGAGGGTCAAGAAGGAGGAGAGGAGGAGGGCGGTCAAGGCGGCGAAGCTGAAGGAGATCGGCTATGAGTTTGAGGCGCCGACGCTGAAGGCGATACCCGCTCCCGCACCGGTGGAGGAGGCCCCCGCCAAGGTGGACGGCGCCGAGGCTGCAGAGCCTGTTCAGGTGGAGGCTAAGGAGGCCGAGGCACTCCCGGAGCCCGTTGCTGAGGCGAAGGCTGAGGAGCCGGTTGAGGCCGAGAAGGTTGAGGAACCTGCGCCGGTTGTAAAGGCGACCAAGGGGAAGAAGAAGGGCACCAAGGCGAAGACGGCGAAAGCAAAGGCGTAGTAGTAAGGGTTTATATCATTCATGTAATAAGGAGTTATTGAAGTTACGAGATCCTGTTGCCATTTCCATTTGTTTTGCACAGCACCTTTCCCTCCGATTCTCTCCGGACTCGATCGAAGTGTGCTCGTTTGTACGTGGCAAATAAGGCTGCGTAATAGGCCCCCTGAGTAGTTACGTATGGGGGATCAACCCTGGCAAGGTATAGAATGACCCAATGCCCCAAGAAATGATTCAGTACGGGGTTTAAGATAAAGAGCAAAAGCAAGGATGATATTGATATGAGATGTAAGCCCAAAGCGAACCCGCACCGTCCATAGAAAATAAGGACAAGACGCGGGATTATAAAGGGAACTTATTTGCTCTACTTCGGCTACTGAAAATGAAGCAGGCCATAAAATCTAGTGGCCTTTTCCAAAAGGGAGTAAACCCCCTCTCATCCTCACCGAAGAGTGAATATGTATGGAGAGAAGGGAAAAAGAGAAGAAAATCCCAAAGAGAGCCGACCGTTTTTCGGGTATTTGATGGTGGTTGGAATTTTTGGGAGAGCGACGAGACTGGGTCACGTGGGAAGGTACGTACCATTACGTGGTAGTAGGTAGCTTGTTTCGCTGACGCGCTCACCTAGGGTGCCTGAAGGAGCTGGCTGGCTGGGGGAACCTATGAAGAGCTTCGTCCAGCCTTGTTTCTCGTTGCCGACTCCGACATCCCCGACCTTCTTGATACCCCCCCACAGCACCGCCGCCGCATCTCAATCGCTCCCCAAGCTGCGGAATCCGAATTACTCTAAAGCTATAGCTGCGTGTTTATCCGCAGTCTCGACACCATGGCGTACAACTTCTCCCTGACGACGTTCTCCCCCAGGTAGGCTTGAGCTTCTCCCCCAGCCGCCCCGTTCGGAGGAATGCTTGCTGACATCTATGGTAGTGGGAAGCTGGTTCAGATTGGTATGCTTGTGACCTGGGATGACACCGGAGATGATTATCAAGCGCGCATCTTGATGGTTTGGAGCTCTTTCTAACATGCGATGCAGAGTACGCACTTAACGCCGTCAACCAAGGTGTCACCGCCGTAGGAATCAAGGGTATGTCAACCGCCCCCCCCAAACCCCAAGCTCTCTTCCCAACCCCCAAACCCAAGATCCTAGCTTCCCCTCCAAGAAGAAATCGGCTAACCAATACCAAAGCAACCAACGGCATCGTCCTCGCGACCGAGAAGAAATCATCGTCCCCGCTCGCCGACCCCGCCTCCCTCTCCAAGATCAGCCTCGTGACCCCCGACATCGGCATGGTCTACGCCGGCATGGGACCGGACTACCGTGTCCTCGTCGACCGCGCCCGCAAGGTCTCGCACTCCTCGTACAAGCGCATCTACAACGAGTACCCCCCCACCAGGATACTAGTGCAGGACGTGGCGCGCGTGATGCAGGAGGCGACGCAGTCCGGCGGCGTGCGGCCGTACGGCGTCAGCCTCCTCATCGCCGGCTGGGACGAGGGCGTCCTACCGGAGGAGGAGATCGAGGCGAGGAGCTCTGGCGACGGCGAGAAGAAGCTCACCGGGAAAACGGGTGGCATCCTCAAGGGCGGGCCCATGCTCTACCAGGTCGACCCGTCGGGCAGCTACTTCCCCTGGAAGGCCACGGCCATCGGGAAGGCGGCGCCGCAGGCGAAGACGTTCCTGGAGAAGAGATACGCGGAGGATCTGGAGCTCGAGGACGCGATCCATATCGCGCTGCTTACCCTGAAGGAGTCCATTGAGGGCGAGATGAGCGGGGAGACTATTGAGATCGGTAAGTTTGTTCCTCCCCTAGCATGTAGGATGGACCTGCGAGGTCAACGTTTGGCTTTGGGCTAACCCTTGATATCTAGGTATTATTGGACCCCCGGCGGATCATCTCCTTGGCATCGAGGGTGTCGAGGGTGCGCGGGGGCCTCGGTTCAGGAAGCTGAGCCCCCAGGAGATCGACGACTACCTCACTAACCTGTGATCGAGCTACGTGAGGGAAGGAGTTATCGCCTGGTGAATTACTGTATCATAGAACCCATAGAAGCTCCGCCTTCTTCAAATAAATTCATGATGAATTTCTATGTTCTGCTCGTGTTGTATCGCAGGTCATTATGAAAGACGTCTTCGGGCCGGCCGATACGCCAGTTACCTCGAATTTGTCCTCGCATGGGATGCTTTCTACACATACCCATTCGCCAACCCAGTCTCTCCACCCTTCGCCCGCTCTCGCCCCTTCTCCCAGCCCTAGTTGACCGTTCTTGTTACATCCCTGGACGAAGACCCTGCCGTCCGTCGTAAGTGCGACGATATGGCGATCGCCAAGGGCTACATCCTTCACGTCAGCGTCCACGCCGAGGTCAATCGGGATAGGCATATAAGAGAGCTCATCGAAGAGCGGTTTCTGCCCGGGCCTGCCGCCCCAGCAGTAAAGGTCGCCGCCCTCCGTCAAGGCGGCAAGGGTGTACCCGCCGGCGGCAATCCTCACAACAGGCCCCGTTGGTAGGTCGTCTAACCAGCGCACCTTGTTCCATGGGCCTAGCGTGCAAGATTCATCCCTACATACTTCGTTAGGGAGCTAGGAAGGCTTTCCCTTGGTGCAGCATGGCTACTCACGAATCCGGAGAGCCCCCGAGACAGTTTGGGAACCTGGCATCGCCGTTCACCCAGACCGAGCCATCATCGAGGAGGGCAGAAAAGCCTGTGTCGTAGGCAACGAGCTGTTGCACGGGTACGTCATACGCCTGAATACGTTGACCAGTTTCGTGGTCGTCATCCGCGAGCCTAGCCAGAGTTGTGCGGCCTTCGGTGTCTAGCACACGCGTAAATCGTCATGTTTCTTAGAAGGATTACTACTTTATATCGTCTCTGCCAACTACCCCGGAGGTTACTCCAAGAAAACAGGTCCCACTGTTTTTAGCTTACCAAGAGTCTTGTCTGTCGCTGTGCTAACCGAATGATACAGCCGGTTAAGGGTGTCTGCATCTGACGTGTCAAGGCAGCCTGCGGCTACGACCGTCCCATCCGCCTTGACTATTAGGATATATATGCTACGTTAGCTTCGTCGTCATCTTGGAGTCTCCACTCACCAGAGGCGCCGGGGAGGTGGACGGGGTGATTACGTGCCGAGTGTGTAAGAGAGGCGTGAGACGGGGGACTCTATGGTCTGGGCGGCGAGGACCCGGGTGAAGCGGGTGACGTCCTCCGGCTCGGCGGCGGGGGGGGAGCCCGATCCAGATCCGACACTCTCGAAAACCAATTGACTCCAAGCATTGAGGCCGGCTGCATATAATTCCATGTCGGTCAGATGCTGATGTCGGATCAGCTAGCTTGTAGACCGGCAAAGTAAATTAATTCTAGGCAACAGATTTCTGGACCTTGTCATTGGCAGAGGGTTTTGTTTGTCATGGGGTGAAAAAGAGCCACCGCATGAGTCAGACCGTTGGGAAAGATGGATGGACGCCGGAACAGATGTGATGCCAATGGGTGTAGCCATGCGGGTTTTGATTGCTGGCTTTCAGAGGTGCTTGTCCAGAAGAGGCCTTGTAAGGTTCCGAAGGTCGGATGCAAATGCTTTCACGCATGATGTTTTCACACTGGTATTGGTACATGAAACTATGCAGGATCCAATATGCTTATATCTAAATTCTGGAGTACTTAGAACGAAGACTTTGTGAGGTTATTAACGAGGAGATCCATTATGAAGGAATTGA
This sequence comes from Cephalotrichum gorgonifer, assembly GCA_900312665.1. NCBI lineage: Eukaryota > Fungi > Ascomycota > Sordariomycetes > Microascales > Microascaceae > Cephalotrichum > Cephalotrichum gorgonifer. The sequence continues at coordinate 955,081 of ONZQ02000008.1, read as the reverse complement.
TACCGGCTTCATGCTGGAGAGGGGAGGAAGGTGCGATGGTTGGTGAACTGAGGCTGGAGGAAAGAACGACAAACAGCAATGTTGACTTGATGGGAACATACCTTCCGTCACACTCCACATCCATTCTCACTACCACTACCACCATCACGGTATTCCTTGGTATCCCCAAAAAGGGTCTATTACTCCGATCCCTAAAAAGCCATTCTACAGCAGCCGCTGCTGTGACCAAAGTGTAAGCCCAAGCTGCTGGCACGGGTCCACCTGCATCAACTGGGGCATCACTGCGACAGCAAACTATCTGCACCTACCCTCGATTGGGAGTGATCGGTTTGTTGCTCATCCCGCACTTGCAATACTAGCCTCGCAGATTTTCCTGCTGGGCCTCCCTACCCTCGGCCTCCTGCATATGGCGCAGGGTATATTATGAGCACACGCCGAAGCCGAAGCCGATTCCGAAGCTGGGACTTTTGAATTCGGCTGCCTAAATCATAATCACCTCTCACTCAATCAACATCGATCTCTCAACCTCGACATCGTTAGTGTGGTTTGCGGTTCGGTTACCCCCACAGTCCAGGTTTCCCTACAGGGGAAGACTTGAACCCTGGCCTGTCCGGGCCTTTTATTGCATACCACTAGCCTTATTTCTTACGTGTTTGCGGCTGCCTTTGCGCTCCAGTCGTTTGCTGGCCGGTTCCGGATCGACCGATAGTGGTTGCAAGGATGACACCTCAGGAACCAAATTTAGCAATGGCTCATGATGATTTAGGAATCACTAGCAGCGCGGATCCCGCCCAGAAAGGAGCTGACGAAGCCAATAGCGATGATTCAACCTCGCGCCCCTCTTCTGAGGAGCCCGAGCTCCGGCCCCCGGAGGAGGACGAGGTGTTATCAATGGCTGCAAGGGCCGCCGTTTTGGAAGATGAGGTTCTCAGACAAACTGGACCAACCGGGAAAACCGGACAAGGGGTTCAAGAAGAACAGGAACAGGAGTCTTTAGTGACGCCTATGATCACCATGGCGAGGGCATACCAACTGGAGATGTGCGAGTTGAGCATGAAGCGTAACATTATCGCAGTGGTATGGGTCAATCTATTTCGCATCTTGATCTTATCGTACTCTCTAACGGGGTGTGGCAGATGGATACGGGCAGTGGAAAAACACATGTGTAAGTGGTCCTTCTGTCCTATCAAGAGGCACTCGGGCTAACTGATATGTTGAGCATAGGTCAATCCTTCGAATGGAAAAGGAACTCGAGCGGATGTCTTCGGAGAAGGTAGGGCAAGACCCGAGTCCTGGAACGCCGTCTTGCATCGGAGCGTTCAAACTAATCCTTCCCAGCTGATCTGGTTCCTGGCACCGACGGTTGCCCTTTGCGAACAGCAATTCAAAGTCATCAGTCGTCAGATTCCATCTGTTCAAGTTAAGCTTCTGAGTGGAGACGACAACGTCGACTCTTGGTCAAGTGAGGCTATATGGACGGAATTTCTCCTGAACGTGAAGATAGTCGTCTCGACTTATCAGATTCTGTATGACGCCCTCAGTCATGCTTTTATCAGGCTTAGCAGACTCGCACTCATTGTCTTCGATGAAGGTAAGATATCGAACGTTTTGAGGCTATAAACTATCGCTCTCTAATTCAACTCCGCAGCCCACAACTGTGTCAGAAAGCACCCTGGGAGAAAGATTATGACTGGTTTATACCAGGAGTACAAGCAACGTGGTCACCCTGTGCCACATATCCTTGGGTTGACTGCGAGTCCCAGTATGTCCTCTACTCCAGAGGATATGGTGGCTCTCGAAGCAACCCTCGACGCCATATGCAAAAGCCCCACCGTCCATCGCGAAGAGCTCCTGGCCCGAGTTAAGCGACCGACCGTCCAATTCGTGACTTACACCCAAGCCGACGCACCTGGGCCTTATCCACATGCTTTCACGACCCTCCTGGCAGCCCACAGGGGGCTGGATATCCGCGAGGACCCTTATATTCTTCACCTGCTCTCTAAAAAGACTGACAGAAGCAACCGCGAACTCCGGGAGGCCGTCATGAAGAAGGATACCTTTATCCAGGACCAAATGTGGCAGCTCGTACGGATTTCACGGATGCTCTTTGCTGAGATTGGACCTTGGGCGACGGACTACTTTATTTCCGGCGTCATCGACCGCTTCACCTCCGCGATGACGCCCAACACTTCAGGCATTAGCAACTGGAAATCCAAGGAAAAGGAGTACCTGGCCGGTAAACTTAGAGACGTTGTCTACCGCCGCCCGGGACCAGACGAGCTTGAAACCACGGTTCTCTCAGATAAAGTTATGGTTCTCCTGCACCAACTTGCATCCCAGGCGAAGGATACTGTGGGTATCGTCTTTGCGGAGGAGCGCATAAAAATCCCCATACTGGCGCACTTGATATCGACGCATCCTTTGACGAAGGACAAGTACAATGTCGGCTCGGCGGTAGGAGGATCGTCATACGCGTCTAGGAGAAGTGACCTGTCGGAGCTTTGGGGCCAGGGCCGGGACCTAGATGGGGACCTGGAGAAGTTCCGCTCCGGAAAGTTGAACCTGCTCGTTGCCACCAGTGTCCTTGAGGAGGGAATTGACGTCCCGGTGTGTAACCTGGTTCTCTGCTTCGACAAGCCAAGTAACCCCAAGTCGTTCATCCAAAGGCGTGGACGGGCAAGGAAAAAGGACTCAAAGTTGATCATACTTATCGAGGCGTCGGCCGGCCTACCCAAAGACTGGGAGAACCTCGAGGCAAAGCTTAGGAAACAGTACGAAGATGACGAGAGGGAGTGGGCGAGGCTTTCGAGACTCGAATCGGAGGAGCACAGCAAGGAGTTCATTCTCCGCGGCGAAGGCGGTGCCATCATCGACATGGATAGCGCAAAACAACACTTGGATCACTTTTGCCGCGTTCTCTCCCCGAGAGAGTTCGTTGATTCCCGGCCAGACTATATCATTCGGAAAGTTGGAGATGGCGACATCCCGTCAGTTTCGGCCGAAGTCATTCTACCAATCTTCATCCCTCCGCACGTCCGGACTTCGAAGAGTGCAGAGGTATGGAAGTCTGAGAAGAACGCCACGAAAGATGCCGCCTTTCAAGCATACCTTGCCCTTTATAAAGAGGGACTCCTGAGCGAGAACCTATTACCATTCAAGGAGGATTCCTACCGCGGAAACATCGAGACACGACTTAGCACTATCAAAGTGAGCAACCTGATGTCGCCATGGGGGACTGTCGCGGACTCGTGGGGAAAACAAGACCTTTCTCGCCATCCCATGACTCTGAAAGATGAGCGTGGGATGGTAATTGGTGAATACGACATGACCGTCCCTGCCTTTGTTCCTCCTCCCTCGCGCATAATGATATATCCCGATAGCCAGGGGCCCTGGGTGGTTGATATCGGGCCGCCAGTGCGGTCAACCGGGATCGAAGCAGACCACACAAGGACTCTGCTTAGTATGGTCTTCGGCCATCGGCAGGGACACTTCAACGAACAGAAACAGCACATGGTTTCCTTCGCTGCTAGAGATGATGTTCTTGCTTGGGAGCAGATAGGCGGAGCAGATCTCAGTCAAACATCGGAAGAGGAGAGGAGAATGTTCCTGATCAGGGACTCCTCATCTCATCCCTTTGTATATGATGGGATTCTCCCGCAAAAGCCACAACTTGATCAAGTTCGTCGACCATTTTACGAATTCGATCAGGCGCCGTCCAATGTGCCGTACGTGAACCTCACGAAGTGGTCGCGTCGAACCGACTTGCTTCACCCACTGCCAGGTACAGAGCAGGAAGTCAGTACGAAACCGTACCAGTACGTTCTGGAGGCGTCTTCGGCAAAAGTCGACAAGATACCAATGAGGCATGCCCATTTTGGAAAACTCATCCCGTGCATAATGCATGAGCTAGAGGTTCAGCTCCTGGCTGCGACGGTGTCGGATACCTTGCTGCGTGAGGTTCAAATATCTGATATTGAGCTTATCCGCGCAGCCATTAGCCCTCGCTCATCGTGTGAGCCTCTCAACTACGAAAGGATCGAACTGCTTGGGGACTCGGTCCTCAAGGCCGTTGCCGCGGTTAATGTGTCGGCGTTATGTAAGGAAAACATTATCCCGCTGAGAGGACCTTTCACGGGGGTATGCGCCTGCTAATACGATGTCCTATTTTAGATCCTAAACATCCTGAGGGATACCTCAGTTTCCATCGAGACATGAGGGTATCAAACGCGTATCTCTCGAGGGCATGCGTGGAGAGAGGGCTGGACAAATTCATTCTAGACAAGCCATTCACTGGTCGGAAATGGCATCCCCTGTTCGTAGACGAGGTGATCGCGAGAGCTGGAAAGGAGGAGACCACTGGAAAGAGAAGTATGGCGACCAAGACACTAGCTGATGTTGTGGAGGCCCTTATAGGGGCGGCATATGACAATGGGGGCGTACTCAAAGCCGTTGCCTGCATCAGCACCCTACTCCCCGACTATGAGTGGGTAAGCTTTGGGAAAGGCCGAGAAGTCCTATATGACACTGCGTCGCTCGACATACCCCTGCCACCGACATTAGCACCAGTGGAGGACCTGGTGGGGTATTCATTCAGAAAGAAGGTGTTGCTGATTGAAGCCATGACCCACGCGTCTTACGTTGGAACGCCATTTGGGTCACTGGAAAGGTTGGAGTTCCTTGGCGACGCCATCCTCGACTACATCATAGTCACGAAACTGTTTGAATACTCCCCTGCGCTCCCACACTGGGACATACACCGGCTGAAGACAGCAATGGTGAACGGCGATTTCCAGGCATTCCTGGTCATGGAAACGTGCGCTCGACAGGAGGCGACCGAAGTCACAAAGGACCTGCGGATTGAGAGGTCGGAGTTTGAGCAGCCTCTATGGGCATTCATGATGCACTCGTCCCCCGTCATCGGCATCGAACAGGGCATAGGCAGACAGCGACACGCGGCGTTGAGAGGGGACATCCTTGCCGCGTTCGAGTCTAGTCCCAACTATCCCTGGGCCCTGCTCTCGCGTCTGCGCGCACGCAAGTTCTACTCTGACCTGTTTGAGAGCTTGATCGGGGCTATATGGACTGATTCGGGGTCGATAGAGGCTTGCGAGGCGTTGCTCGAGAGGTTTGGCCTCTTGGGGTTCCTTAGGCGTATACTACGCGACGGAGTGCATGTCACACATCCCAAGGAGGAGCTGGGACAGTTGGCGGGGGATAGGAAGGTCCGGTATGATATTGACATGTGGCTGGATGATGATGGAGAAAAGGTATTCACTTGTCAGGTATTTGTGGGAGAGGAGCTCAAGGCGGATGTGAAGGATGGGGTTGATAAGGAAGAGGTGAAGACGAAGGCGGCGGAGGTGGCTGTGAGGGCTATGAAGGGGGAGCCGAGTAATGGCGATGCCATGGATTTGACCTAGGCGGTTGGAAATTTACGTCTGCCCCGAGGCGGTGCTGGGGAAATTTGAAAGGTTTGACTACGGAGGTTTTGTCCATGTTGAGGCTTCTGGTTGGATGTCCCTCTTATCCTCTTGGGCAAATGCAATGATGACCGCGTAAAAAGAATAGCGGATTAGTTATGATATCAAGTGTTTTCTTAGTAGTGCTAGGAGGCGCCGTTTGAAAGCACAAAAGCAATTATGGTTTTCTTAATACTGGTGCCTTAACTGAGTGAACCTGCAACTTCGTGAAGTGTGTCCAGAGTGAGGTATGAGCAGGCAGGCTTTCTATCATGTGGTCAGTGGTGGCTGGGTGGGATTGTGCCAAGACCGATGATGTATGTACTTGTACTCCGTACCCCTGTCCCCATACAGAGCACTAGCCCATTCATCCTTCGACGAAGCTCCATCCACCTGCGGACCGACCACATCACCACTCCAAGCACACTTACGACGTAACCTCCAGCAAGCTTAGTTACGTGCATATTATTGCCACCACCACACCCGCACAAGCTCTTTGTCGCCCTGCTCTCCACCTAACCCAAATCTAAACCCAATTACGACTATTACGCGACCATGTCCGACGGTGGAAATGCGTAACATCGACGACTCTACATTCATTGCCCTATGAAGTAGGACCGTTCACCCCACGAAGATCCGAGCGTCGACGAACCTCCCTTCCCGCCAGTAACCATGGCCCGCGACACCGCCGGCAGCAGCGACGTCCGCGTCTTCGTAAAGTGGCACGAGCAGACCGTCTTCGCGGGCGAGGAGGTCAAGTGTACCATCACCTTCCGGAACGTCGCCTCCATCCCGAACATCCTCACGCCGCAGCACCCGGGCCAGAGGACCCCGAGACAGAGCCCCGCCGGGCTTGGGATAAGCACCGGCGGCGTACGGACGACGAGCAAGGTCCCCGGTGGGCTCCACCCGCCGGGCACGCCGCGGGGCCAGCGGTCGGGGCTCTCGAGCCCGAGGGATGGCAGGGCCCCCCCCGCAGGCGCTGCAGGCTACTATGGCCGGCGCCGGGGGCGGGGGGCAATGGGAGGGGGCATAGGAAGTCGGTTTCGATCGTGTCGATTGCGAGTAGTACGGGGACGGCGACGGGGGATGATGGCATTGGGAGCCATGCGGGGAGGCTGAGCAGGTTTAATAGGGGGCACGGGAGGTCGTCGAGTCTACAGACTACGTCGTTCCCTCCAGACTCCACGGGCCCGAAATCTGGTATTGTCCCCCCTCTTCCGGACTTAGCTCGCGCTCGTTACGTTACTGGCTAGCCTCATCAGTTGTGCAACTACTGACTTTATATGGCTCACAGCTGGCCTGCCCTCTCGAAACCCGACCTCCCCAATCTTCGGCGCGAACGCTAGATATACACAGCCGTCCAGGGCCTCGACAGTCCCGAATACCCCGTCCATACTCAACCCTGGAAAGTCGCCGAGAAGGCCGGCGGCGGACATACCCGAATTCAGCTTCCCAGCGGCACCCGCATCTCCCCAGCAGGAAGAAAACAGCAATGGCGTCGAAACCCCGATGGAGGAGGCCTTGAGCCCACATACGATGTCGATGCCAGAGGAGCCCGTTGAGCTCCCCGTCCGCCCGAAGAACCCTCCAGTCCCTACGATCCACGAGCACCAAGCTCCGCCGACCAACCGCATACTCGCCCCGGCCAGCCTGGGCACCGGGACGCCGAGGAGTAGCGGCGAGTTCTACTCTATGAGCAACAACTCGTCCGAGACGCTGGCCTCGGAATACGTCTCGCAGCCCGCCGTCCCGCGAACGGCCGCGCGGCCTACGCACCTCCGCCTACAATCTACGTCATCTCTCAGGCATATGAAGCAGCCGGAGTCCCTGATGATGGGATACGCGCAGATACAGGGCTCCTTCACGCTCGATGGGTCGCTCGTGGACCTGGCGCCCTTTGAGCAGGTGAAGAAGAAGGCGGTGGTGGGGGGCCAGGGGGGCGGCGTCATTGGCGTGGAGACGGGGAGGAGGGATAGTGGGCTGCTGGGGAGCTTCGGCTGGGGCAGCATATCTAGCTCGCTAGGGGATTTCCTGGGTGGGGGGGAGTTAAGCTCTATCCGGGACATGAGGGGGATCGCCAACACCAGGGCGATACCGCTCCTGTCCACGCCGCAGTCCATCTTGTTCGTCGATATGCAGCTGGCGCCGGGGGAGAGCAGGGCGTTCGAGTACACGTTTAGGTTACCCAGGGGACTGCCACCCACTCACCGTGGGAAGGCAGCGAGGATAACGTACAGTCTCGTCATCGGGACACAAAGGGCGGGTGGGAGCAGGGAGCAGAAGGTGCGGTCCGTGGACATCCCCTTCCGTGTTCTCGGGGGCGTGAATAGTCACGGGGAGCTACTGGGGCATGACCTCATGCAGCCGTACATCATATTACAGGACCAGGCGAGGGTCAAGGCGCTCTCAGCGACGGCGACGACGAACGGTACGGCTGAGGAGTCGCGGCCCGCGAAGGCGCAGCCGCCTGGCGCGAACGGCTCGACTATTAACGATTTCTTGTCGTACGTGGACGAGCTGCTAAGTCGGCCCCGCAACAGCGCGTCGGGCCTCCTATCGCCCACCGCGGCACCCTCCTCACGCCGCCCGTCGATGGTAGGAGAGGAGGCGCCGTCCTGTGCGAAGGAGGCGATCGACATGGCGATACTGAGGAGCAACGTCGCGCCGGAGGGGCACGGGAGCCCGAACCGGTTCGAGATCGCGCGCAACGGGCGGCGGGTGGCGGTGGTGATCCTCACGCGGCCGGCGTACCGGCTCGGCGAGTCCGTGACGGCGGTGGTGGATTTTGCCGGTGCGGAGGTGCCGTGCTACGCCGTGCACTGGGCGCTGGAGACGGGGGAGAAGGTGGACGCGTCGCTGGCTGTGAGGTCGGAGGCCAGTGTGGCGAGGGTGACGAGGAGGGTGGTGGCGAGCGGGTCGGAGGGGGCGATGTACGCGCGGAGGGTGGTGTTCGGGGCGGCGATACCGGCGGGGGCGACGCCGGAGTTCTTCACGAGCGGGGTGGGGCTGGAGTGGAAGGTCAGGCTGGAGTTTGTGGTCCCCGGCGGCGAGGAAGGGGGGGTGGACCAGGCGCGGTTGAGGCCGGGAAGGCGGCGGGACTACGACGGGGATGAGAGCGAGGGGGATGAGGCGGGGGCGAGGGAGGAGAGGGTGCATCCACTTTTGGAGGAGGAGTCGAACGATCAGAAGGGGGGTCTGGTGCTCGTTGCGGCGGAGGGGGTCGTGTGTGAGAGCTTTGAGGTGTCGGTGCCCGTGAGGGTTTACGGGGCCGTCGGGAAGGGGGAGGGGGAGGTTGAGGAGGAGGGGATGGCGGTGTAGATGGGTCGGTGGTGCGTGGGCAGGGTTGGGTTTGAATAATGGGGGGGTTTGTATTATACAAGTAGCGGTTTATATGAGCAGCATTTGCATTTGTAACTGGAGGTGATGACCCGGCTCCTGAGCTTCTACTGAGTATGGTGAGAGCAGGTGTGAAGCTAGTTGATTGTCTCGGTGTGTAAGTCTACGGGTGCAGCTAGTGAGGGCCTCGGATTCTACGAAACGGCCTGGACCCGGGAGGGGAGCGAGATTAACTTGATGTTGCTGGCAGGGGAGATCGAGATATTACCCACCCCTTCACATGATATATGGCCACCACAGTGGGTGGTGGGATATGTTCGTTCCTTCCCCCCCC